>CAUYQU010082877.1:0-20055 GCA_963574635.1 Cheracebus regulus | reverse complement strand
ACAGAAAACGTAGTCTTGGGCATCAGTAAGTTTGTTGGTGCAGACTGCTACCCAAGAGAATTCTCTGGTTTCTATCAGCAGAGGAAACCAGACCCCATTTTTCTGTAGCCGGTGGCTCTATGCCTGGGTCATTTCTAAGGTAAGAAGAGCCCTTGCCCTATACTCTAATTCTGAAATCCAGGTCATGTTCACGGAAATTATTGGACAAAACTGGCATTTAGATTGGGTGTTGAACAATGAGAACACATGGACACAGGGAGGGGAGCACTATACGCTGGGGTGTGTTGGGGGAAATAGGGGAGGGACAGTGGAGGGTGGGGAGTTGAGGGGAGATAGCATGGGGAGAAATGGCAGATATAGGTGAAGGGGAGGAAGGCAACAAATTACACTGCCACGTGTGTACCTATGCAACAATATTGTATGTTATTCACATGTACCCCAAAAACAAAAAAGCAATAAAAAAAAAAAAAAAAAAAAAGAGAGATCTTTGGCAAGTAAAAAGGAATGGAAAAAAATCCAAGAATTGACCAAAGCAGCATTCTAGTTATTTGGAGGAAGGAAACATCAAAACTAGATTTATAGTTGTTTTCAGTGTTATTGTTGTCCTATATGATTTCAAGTTATTAATTTTCTCCTGTAAGACATACAGGGTATAAAGCAATCAGGATCTCACAATGACAGTCACAAACTTTTGATGAACTCAGGTATTATCAATTGGGAAACACAAAGTAGCCTAATTAACTACTCTTTTGACTCATGGTGGGCTGTTGCGAGGGTCCAGAGAGACAATGTGTATGAAAGTATGTTACCAGCTACAAAGGAAATACAAACAGAAGGTGTTATTAAGGCTCTATTTGGCTCAGTGATTAGTTCAGAGAATTAGAAACCTGGGTCCACGCCATCTTTACTGAGCAAATAGTTGCTTGGCTGCCAGAGGCCTGGCATATAGAGTAGGCAGAAAGAGCACTACATTTCTTGTTGTCAGTGCCCTAAAAGCAAATCATGGTTTCTAGTGAAGATCACAAGACAGCAGTGCCTGCCAGGCCTGTCTCCTTCGCTGCCTCTCTTCAGATTTGGAGAGAGTTGCTTTATTAGCTGTGAGTCAGAGTAAGGCAATCAGAAAAAAACAGTCAAGGGAAAATTCATCTGTCAGTTACTTCCATCAGTTTTTCTGAGCACCAGTTATAGGTAAGGCCTTGGTCTAGGCAAATTTTTATGATGGAAAGAAAATGAAAGTTGGTCAAGTCAAAGAGATGTGAGTTCAAATTGTTCGCACTACTAATCAACTATACATACAATATTCAGCAAACCACTTCATCTCTCCGTTCCTGTTTCTTTACCTATAAAATGGGGATGATAATATCACATAAGACTGTTATCAGAATTAAATAAGATGATGCATACAACTCCCAGCAGAGAGCAGCTCACAGCAGGTCCTCAGTGACTTCATTCCTTACTAGGCAATGTGGAAGATGAGAGCAGGGAACATGATAAAAGCATGATAATGTCTGTGGACACAACTGGGAAAGGATGTGATGGGGCCCAAACAGATATAAAGATCAAGTTCTATGCAAGTTCACAGGAAGGCAAAATTACACCAGACCCATGGTGAAAGAAGCAGCATTCAATATAGTTGTCAAGGAGAAGAAACAGACTTGAAAGATGAAAATGTCTTTCTCACAAAGAGAATTCAAATTTTACAATAACGTGCTCCTCATGACCATCATGCTAGAGGGCAAGTTTGTGGAAGTAGACAGGTTTGTGGAAGCAAAGGCAACTGAGATTAGGAACATAGAAGGTAGTGTAGGTCTTTTCATGATATCCCTGGGAGAACAGTACCCAAATGCTGTAGCAAAGTTAATTATGAAATAAATGCAATTTCAGCCTTATATTTAACGGTTTCTCTTTTATGCATGTATTAATGGCAGCAGAAATATTTGGAAAAGTATAAAATCACTATACTCGATTATTTGAATCAAAGTCAAAATGAGAACTACCATGAATGTTAGCATGTTTTTCATATTTTATGTGGAATTGGATGTATCGTGCTCCAGTGGAATTCTGAAATGAGGTCAACTTCTGGCAGGTCACACGACTAACTCTATTAAGCCACTGTTCTGTGATCAGCTCCATATGCGTCACCCTTCTGCTGGGTAATTTTGTGCTCAGTCCAAAGATGTTATGAAAAATAGTAAAATTTTGGTATATTGTCAAAGGTCACACAGTATTATAAAAATCAAGATACAAATGTATAATTGGTTCAAAATCTGAGAACAAAATATCACCTCACTTAGGGTTTAACATAAAATTGTTTTAGTTCTCCCAGTGAAGATCACTTAGGAAAAAAAAAATTTATCCTTGCAGTACATGAGCCCTAATCGTACCTTGGATCAGGAAAAATAAAAAGAACTATAAAAAGTATTTTGGAGCCAACTGGGGAAATTGAAATATGAAATAGATTGAAATTATGTTCATTTCTTAAGTATAATATTTAGGTTCTTCTGGAGAATTTTCTTATTCTGAGAAGATCAAATATCATGATGTCTACAACTTACTTTTAAATGGTTCAGCAAAAAGTTATATGTACATGTTTATTTTATACATTTTGGGGAGAAAGAAACAGATAGAGACAATGAGAGTGCTCAAATGTGGCAAAATGCTAACAATTGTTACATTTAGGTGAATACAGGTGTTCATTCTACTATTCTTTATATTTGATATTCTTTAAAATTAGAAATTGGGAAAATAAAAATATTATACACTTTTTTAAATCTTACTTTACCTCAAAATAGAATGGCAAGATTACAAGAACTGTCCTGTTTAAATGACAAATACAAGGGATTCATGAAAATACATTGCAGTTTTCTAGATATGCCCAGTGAAAAAACTCTGAGGTTTGAAATTTTTAATGTTTGCCTTCCCTATGCTACATTGGTATCACACTGCTAGTCACATATTCTTTGATGCAGTTTGATACTGAATCCCAAGTTTAATACAAATGTCTATCTCTGTACCTCTTGCACCACTTTTTGTATTGATATTTTAATTTTAGTTTTGCTATGATACCACCATATGCTACAGTATACTAAACACATTAACCCAACAGAGATCAATTTTTCTAAGGGAAACTAATATTACCCACATATAGATGTTCTTCAATAGAGAGCCAAATTCACTGTCCTCTAAGTAACAAATTAGGATTAGATCAACCCATGAAACAAAAGACTTTACACAACCAAATGTGCAGGGGAAAGAGGGAGCGAGATGAATCAAAATGTTCAACACTGAACACCTTTGTTATGCCACAATGCAGTTGCAGCTGTATAGCCATGCAAGAGCCAGTGTGTAAAGATGCATTAGTGCATGCAAATATTCCCCAAGGTATGTATTCCTTCTCTACACAGTAATCAATGCTGCTAGTAAACAGAACATACAGATGTTATTTGCTTTGTATATACAGCTTTGCCCATAAAATTATATGTCAAGTTACTCCCATTTATCTAAGAACACAGGGATCATATTTCTGAATTCTCTTTACTCTAGAAAATGAATTTCAATTAAGGGAATTATATTAGCATAAAATAATCTCGGTGTGAGCATATAAAGGTCAAAAAAAAGTAATGTTTCATGATAGTATTTCAAAATTCTCTACATTTACATTGAAACGTATAAATGTAAACGTCTGTGTAATACTTTCATAAATTATCAGGCTATGTGCAAGGAATTTGAATCTTGTTTAAAATTGTGAGCAAATGTGTCGTATGTTATGTTTAAGATACAAATCACTGAAAACAAAGCAACAATGTGATCTATCATAAATTAATGTTCACAAACTTTTATTAAATTATCAAATAACTCTCACAGATGAGAGCAGATGCATGAAGTACACAAAAATATTATGCTATTTCGACAACTCTGTTCAGAAAAATAACTTAGTCTAGATAGGAATCCTTCCTAGGGCTCATGGAAATGGAAATTATGACTGGTACCCTGATTGCCTGGTGTTTTCATATGTGAATATACATCAAATTCACTCACTCAGGACTTCCTTTAACTAAAAAATGTTAATGCCTTAACAATACATGCTTAATAGTTCAGTAATATTTGATTCAGTCCAAAAAATTTATAATGATAAGTGCCCCAAAATGACATGATCTGCAATTAGGAATTTGTGAATTCCTTTTCATGAGCAGTGTTCAAGCAAAGACTAGACAACCTCTTTCTTGTAGAGTTGTTGTGGGAATATAAACACCAGATGGGAGATTGGACCAGGATCTTCAAAATTCTGAAAATACATTGTCCTATGATTCCTATAGATTTAAATATATAAAAAGTTGGATTTTTGTTGTTTTGAAAATCTAGATATTTTCCATTTTTAGGAAATGCAAAAGTGACCTTAGTGTGTGTGTGTGTGTGTGTGTGTGTGTGTGTGTGTGTGTGTGTGTGTGTGTGTGTGTTTTCTGGAAACAGGATAAATCTCAAAATGGTCATCTCTTGTAAGACCTTGATATTAATAGTTCATATTTGGAGAATAAACATGACATTTCCTTATTTTACAATGATCACATATAATGATGTTGTTAGAAATACAAATATACATTGATACACTGTGAAGGCTAATTTCTGACCTGCAGATATTGACCTAAGTAGATTTACAGGTGAATGAAATAAATAATCGGCTATCACAAAAGGAGAAAGTGAAGCCTCCTCTACTGCTTTTGGAAGATGATCATTAGTGCACCAATGGAATATAAACAAGAAAGCTGAAATGGATATATTATGTTTTCTTACAAATATTTTAAGTCAATTTCTGATATACCACTTTAATAGTTACTTCCAAAGTTGTTTTGCTTGATTACTGTTAGCATAGTCAATATGTTAATGTTTCTATAATTCTACAAATAACTCTCATTTTCCAAATTCAAGGCTTCACAAAAAAAGTAAGTCATGGTAGACGTTCCAAGAATATATGCTTCTATACTAGAAGAAACACATATTGATGTAAAGTAAAAAGTGTGATCATCCTGGATTCTGACTCCAAAGATCTCAGTTGCTTGAAAATAATTATGGCCCAATTTTTGCCTTTCATCTTATTTACCTACAACCAGGGAAAATAAAAACTACTCAGTGCACATATGTTACTGGCCCACAAGACAATGATTTAACTGACCATCAAGAGATTTAATTCTGTTCCACCTGGACTTTGAATGCTCACCACTTCTGCAGCAATTTCTCCCCATGTGAACAATAATCTGGGGACTTTAACATTTTATTTAATAATTTGTTAGTTTTATCTCCATCAGACCTTTCTTTCTATTTTTTTCCTAAAACAACTTTACACACAAAAGTCAAAACTGCTATATTCTTTATAATTTGCCACTTTTTATATCTGATATTCCTACGGAAAGGTTAAAACTGCCTGAGATTTTAAGAAAATATACCAAAAAACTGACTAGTTTGACCTTCTGCGCACCTACAGATGGCTTCATTTTTACATTACCAATTTATTAGTATTTTTACCTCAAAGACAATTTTCATAAAAACTTTTATTGTGATATCTCATATTTTTATTTCAAACTGCTATACTACAGTTCAATACCAAGAATTTCTTTATATATCCTTGTTAATAAATGTCAGAAAGAAAAATATGCATTTGTACTTAAACTTCATGAAATGTTTATTCACTCATTTTATGCAAACAAAAATATATTTATTTCATGGCTTTTTCATACTTATTATTTCCCTGTTAAGAATTCTTAATACATAGATATGCTACAGTCTGAAAGCTATATACTTAGGTAATCCTAGACATAAATTATCATACACTAATGGAACTTAAAATCATTTTACTATTTTTTGAATTTTACATGTAAAACCAAGAAGACTATGATAAGATGACAACATTCACATTTAGGTTCAACATACGCAGGCATACAGTGTATTCAGATACTGATCTCATGTTATTTTTAAGTTATTCAATTTCCTATTAACACTGTAATAGAGTGTTTTCCTCTAGAAGGTCATCAAGAAACTTGCAAGCTGTTATTCAAGGCCAGAACATACTAATAAAAAGTGAAAAATTTATTCACATTCAGATACCAAATTCAACAATCACTGTGTAACAATTAGCATGCTCCTAATACTCATCCCCAACTCAAGAATTTATATATTGGTTTATAAGATAGAAGACTCAGATGTTTTTATTTCTTGGATAATTGAACACCTATATATGCAATCATAATCTGATTATTTTAGCAAATAATATAATTTTAAAACAATTTTAGACTTAAGAACCATATTGTTCAAGTTGCCAATAAGCAAAAGGACATAAATCAAATTAATTTAAAAATTAACATCTGTTATTTTTAATCTATATTTCTCAAGTATCCTATAAGCAATTATTTTTCTGTGTATATTTGTTTGTATATTATTTAAGGACCAGAATACATGAAATTCAAAACTAAGATTATGAGCATGAAAAAAGTTCTGTCATAGATTATAAAATCTTTGAGATCCTCATAATTAAATTTTTTTCAAAGATCATAAACATTGAGTTCATAAACAATTTGTAGTTTTTTTTTAAAAAAACTTACTTTTAAATTTCGGGTATAAAACAACACTAAATTTGTTTGTATAAACAAGTTATTGAATCAGTACCAATTTTTCTATTGAAATAAGAGATCATCAATTTTGTGTTTTTTATATAATTGTTTAAAGACACATCAAGAAATGTTTTGAGATAGTTACATGATTAGAATAAGTTTTTAGTCCTCTAATGTGATTACCTTGAAAAGCAATATTCATCTGGAATCTTTTTCTTGGACATTTTATTGCTTTCCATCTCAAACAAATGCATAACATTTTCTTATATATATATAATATTAAGAAAAGAAACAGATAAACATTCACTAGTGATTTTGATAACTGTGACAGTGATTTTCTAAATACTAGAGCTTATTTTTTTATAAGAAAGATGAACTACTTAAGAGATAGGTAGCTAGTCTAGGTATGATTTTTTCAATCTCACCACAATTGACATTTTGGGTTGGATAATTGCTATGAGAATTATCCTGTGTATTTTAGATTATTTCACAGCGTCCTTGGCTTCTACCTTCTTGATGCTGGTAGTATCCCCTCAGATGTGACAATCAAAAATATCTCTAGACATTATCAAATGTCCCCTGGTAGGAAGGAAATCACTCCTAATTGAGAGCCACTGGATTAGGTGATTGGAAATTTCTTTCCAACCCCACGAGCTTAGTGATTTACAAAATACAATAAAATACATGTAGAGAACATTGCTATACATTATAAAGTTCTAAAATTGAATAAGTATAAAGAATGTCATAATTTTTCTCGTTATACTCATCTTCAAAGACAACTTTGTAGTAAGATGATATGGTAAACATTTTTAAAATTTGTTGTCATAAGGCATAGCCTAATAACATACTAAAAATATTAAGCTGCACATTAATACACATGCATATACAGATATAAATACAATCACATTTGTACAAATCTGTAAATGTATACATACTGTTAGCAAAGAATACCTTAAAACAACATGACCATTTAGTACCTATGCAACAACCCTAAAGCTTAAAAATAGCATACGCTTCATTATGATTGATATAAATTTTTAAATGACCTCTCATGAGGGAAGACTAGGCAAAACAAATGTGGTGGCCATTTATAGAGAATCCTCCTGTGATTTTTAAACTCACAAATAGTATTTTTGTTTCTTGCGTACTCTACAACATCTGAATTTCTGCAAAATTGTTGTCTGTTTTATGTCTACCATCACTGTTAGTCTGTCAGGAACTAGATCTCAACTGATTAAAAAATACATTTACCAAAATTTAAAATATCTTTCCAGGTACGAATCTTTCCTGAACATTGCATACTTAACACAAAAATCACTTGTGACAAACTAACATTAAATTGCTATTAAATACCCAACTGCAATAATATTTTGGTGAAATAAAACAATAAAATAAAACCACTACAAATAGTATAGCCCAATATTTTATTTTCTTCTTTTTCTTCAAATCAACTTACCTCATTTTTGATTTAGCCGATTATATGTCCATAGATTACCTTGCAGGACATTTCTATTGAGCTAAGACCGACCCCAAGGCTAAGTTTGGATCTACTGATTTTTGAGAAAATATTACTATGAAAAAATCTTGTATCAAATGAAGAAAAGATTCCCAATGGTTAGAATTCCCAGTATACTAGAGAACAGTGTAAAGCATAAAAAGTATAATATTATGGATTGTGACTGTCCCTAAATAAACCTGAAGGCTTGTCATAAAGTTAAAATGATATCTTGGTAAATTGATAAAATTAATATACTATTTTAAGTCACAACTGTTTAACCATAAAGAGGTCTCATGGGTGTGCTGCTTTTCTTTTAATTAAATTAAAAAATCTCCTCTGTAGTTATTGATGTGTGAACATATTTCCATAGAGAATTATCTAAATGAAGAGCAAAGCATTCAAATAGTCAAATATGATTGTTTAAAGGTACTATACATTCATTCATTAGGAGAGTATTCTAATATAAAATCGAAAGTAAAGCATGCCATAGGTAATTATTAGTGGCTCAGTTGTCAGTTAGTCAAATCAACTAAAAGGCCAATTATTCTAAGGATAGCCAGGATGGAAATCTCATTGTTGGCACTGGGTTGTTTTGAGATAGTTATTGCCCCTTTTTATGGTAATTTGGTTTCCCAGTGAGAACATTTGGGACATAATTTCATATATTATAAATTATCCCTAAATTTTAAATATTTAACATTTGGAGAGAAATATATTACCTTTAAAAGCCAAGTAAGGTATTAAAAGGAAAAATAGATGATGAAAATTTTAGATTGTTAGAATATTACTTCCTTTTTTCCACTTTCATCACCTGTATAACTCAAGAAACTGTATCAAAGACAAGTAAGTTTTCAATTTAATAATCGTAACCACAGTTTATTTCTTAGCATGGAAATGAACTTACTGGTATAAGATATGTTGGATTAATACATTAAGAATAATTTAAAAATTTAAGTGTTTTTAAATTTGAACTAAACAACCACAAATAGAAAGTCTAAGACAGGTATCAGAAGCAGAAAATGCCATGAGTGTCTAAAATTGAGTGTCAAAAATAAGTGTTCAAAGTATATTCGTAAATATAGTTTTCCTCCATCTCAGAATTAAAATTGTACAGTGATTCTGGCATATTAAATTCCTTCTCTAGTCTCTGCCAGTATTCAGCACCAGGTAATTTAAAACATTAGCTCAGTGAGAAATTGTTCTGGATAGTCATTCCCTTCTTGTTGCTACCCGGGGTCCTGTTCACTGCTCCACCATGGCACTTCTCACCAGGTATACTGATTGCCTTCCAGTCTGTCTCTTCTGTGTACTGTGCTCCCAGGCAGCAAGGACTGTAGCTCATATATTGCTCTAGCCCCAGCGCCCAGCTCTTAATAAGTATATTGGATTAAATCAAATAAACACGCAAAAGCACGATATTCAACCATTCTCAAATCCAGCTGTCCAGTAGAATTACCTGAAGATCTTCAAAAACATTTGTCCCCAGAAAACTTAAATAAGAATCTCTGGAAGTGAGAAGCTCTGGGATATGTATTGTTTAAAAATATTCCCAGGCACCAGAAGCCGGGAAGAGGGGGGGGAATGAGGAGTGATTTTTAATGGGTATAGAGCTTCAGTTCTGCAACATGAAAAAGTCCTGGAGATCTGCTTTCCAACTAAATAAATATACTTCATGCTACTAAATAATACAGTTAAAAATGCTTGAGATAGTAAGCTTAATGATATGTTTTTTGTTTTTTGTTTTGAGACGGAGTCTCTTTCCATCACCTAGGCTGGAATGCAGTGGCATGATCTCGGCTCACTGCAACCTCCACCTCCTGGGTTCAAGGGATTCTCCTGCCTCAGCCTCCTGAGTAGCTGGGATTACAGGCACACACCACCATGCCCAGATAATTTTTGTATTTTTAGTCGAGATAGGGTTTCACCATGTTGGTCAGGCTGATCTCCAGCTCCTGATCTCACGATCTGCTTGCCTCGGCCTCCCAAAGTGCGGAATTATAGGCGTAAGCCACCGTACCTTTCCATGATATCTATTTTTAACACAATTTTTTAAAGACTTTTTTTAATATTCCCAGTGATTCTACCGTGCAGCCAGGGTTGAAAACCATTGTAAGTATTTGGAGAATGTTAGGGTTTCCCCCACAACCAATTCTGCTTATTGAATGAGAGGGAAGGGAATGGGTAGACCACAATCTTTTCCAACCAGTTTCCCAAACTGCATACCAAAAACTACTTGTTCCTTAAAAAAGAAAAAGAAAAGGAGTCCAAGGCTAAATATATTTCAGAAAATCTGTCTTACCCAGAATTAAAATGCTCATTAGAAAATTTAAAACTTTTAGAAATCCCACAATTCAGAAATCTATTTAACTTATTTGTCTCCAAGACTTGTTTGACTATATCATTATGAATGAATGCTTCTCCCTCGAAATGGTTTCTATTGTTGAAAATGAAGTATAGCATGGAGCAATGTCTCTCAACCTTTTAATGTCCACGGCACACTTTTGAGTACTAGAATCCCTACCAGTGGGCTTGAAGGGGAAAAATGACTGAAAGGAGCAGTAAACAAGACAGCAATGATTACAAACCATCACTAATGCAACATAACAATATTTACAGTGTCTAAACATGCATGCATTCACAGTTACTGCATTATTTTATCCCCCTGAAATGCTCTTTTGTGATGGAGCTACATGCTTCCCCAATCTCTCCCTCTCATATGTGCACGAGGCAAAGTTCTCACATTTCCTAGTGAACATTGGCACTGGCCTAACACTAACACATGTCTCTTACCTTTACTCCCATGATATTGCATACCATGCAAGATCCTGTTTGATGTAGATATGAAAAATGAAAACCTATTTTAATGTTTATATAGACGTTTTATTCCCCATATAGAAAGGATGCACATTTTGCAAATTTTATTTGGTCAAGTCATAAATTAGATGAAAACTACAGGGCCAAATGATACCGTTATAGAATCTGGGCATTGCTAAACTCTGTGGTGTATTTGAGAGGCACATAATTGGGTTTCTTTAATCCAGGCTGTAGCCCATTATATTCTTTCTTTCACAGAGAATTGCATGTCAGAATAGCCACGGAGGGGAAAAAAAGACATCATGATAACCCTGTTTTTCTCAAACTGTTATTTCAAAACCTGCTTGATAGTACAGTCAACTCTGCAGTGTGGTTATTTAGTAAAGGTGAAATTATGACATTACAACTTTAAAGAGTCCTGACTTCTACTTTCATTTACAGTATTACAATATTAAAGGGTCCACTACTTGCACTAGTATCAGGAAAATCAATCTAAAAACATTTAAGTACCTTGAAATCTGTAACTGCCCTCCCCAACTCCATCATAAGAAATGATAATATTCATAATATTAAATATAGAACACTTATCTTAGGTAATTTTCATGACAAATTATGCTATGAACCCTGATTGAGAATAAAATTTGGCTACAATTCTCCTTTTTGTGCCACAACTAGATTAATACATGAGTTTTACTCTTTACTGGGTGAAAGAGTCAAGCTAGAAAAAAGAAAGAGAGAAAGAAAGAATTTTCATACCCACATGCACAAAAAGAAATTTTGGACCAATTATTTAACTAATGCAACTATTAAATGGAATTTTTTTTCACTTATTTGAAACATATCAACTGAGGTTGATATATTTTTGTCTTAGTGCTGTGTTGTGGTTATAATGTTGATGCCTTCCTCTTTTAAAATGTTAGGCAAATCATAGGTAATCAATTAAAGTACAATTTATACAACTGATGGGTTGAAAAAACATAATATCAGAAGACAAAATCATAGTTCATTTCATTACTATGAGAAAACTAAAAACTCAACTGTTTATAAAATAAGCTTGAGTCTAGTCGTAAATTTTGTAAGCCTTTTCTCATTAAAGATATATATATATAGTATTAAAAGTTCCACTTACTAAAGGCTCTCAGGCCTTCTAATCCTAACATGTACGAGATGCCTACTTGAGGAGTTTAGTTACATAGGAATCTTGACTACTGAGGTCTTGCAGAATCTGGCGCTGTTATTTTCACCTGTTAAAAAAAATGAAAGTCAAGCTGTTCTTTTAAGCAATAGGTTTATTCTTCTTAAGCTGTACTGCTATATAAAACAATATTAAACTGTATTGTCTCTTTGAAATGAGTCAAAAAGGAAGAACAATGATAATTTTCCTTAGAAGACTTTATATCTCCTCCCCTAACACACATACACACAAACAGATAAGTAGAAATTTTAAAAGGAAAAGAATAGTAGTGAATTCATAAACTAAGTATTTCTTAAACATAGTGATTCACTTGCATTGGTAAACATTACTCTAGTGAAACAGATCTAACTGACTGAGATAAATGTAAAGAGATGTATCCTCATCATTATCTTATTCAAGGGCATTTTTCTTACAGCAAAGCACAAATTAAATCTTCTATACAATAGCCTTCACTAATTTCATATACCTAGTTCCAAAGTTCATCATCCAATAAGAGAAAGAATATTTTTCTTTTTTAAGGTAGCACACATTTCTCTCTCAAAAGGGTCAACAATTTCTGGATCCAGACTCTAAGGCATACTCTGGCTTGCTCCTCAAAAGACCATGTCATTCTTATACAATTTAATCAGTGGCTACACAGAGGAAAGCAACACTGCAATCTTTCTGATCATTTTAATGAGGACCCCTGGCTATTCAGTCATTGAAATATAATTGACTTGCTCTCCTCTTATTTTCATAATAGACACTCCAACCCAGACCACGTTTATTTGGCTATAAGAAATGTCAGGAAGAATTGGAACTTTTCTGAGTGTTCCCATTAAAATGAAAACATGCCACCCTGCCTTTTACATGAGCTGCAATCATTTTGTGTTGGTCTCATTATGCAACACAACATGCAAATATTCCAGTAGCCTTCTTACCAAACTGCAAGACCAAGAAAATAAGCACACCAAAAAGGTCTTACTTTATCTGTCCTTTTTTCTTACAATTTATTTGTCCAACGTTTAGAAAAATAAGCAGCAGAAATAAGCAGTATAAGTGTTAATTGCTGTTACTGATTTTTAATAAGGTTGCAAAGTGAGACTGATGCCTTTCTACTTAATGATTAATCTATTTTCATAAATTGCAAAACTTTTCTTCATGAAATTATTATGTTTATACTGAGAGGTTTAGGTTTTCAAGTGATGTGCAAAATAAATTACTGTAATCTTTGAAACAATATGAGCCCCACAAATTATTATTTTATATTTTTTAGTTTACAAACTTATATTATTTAAAACTTGAACAACCAAAACTGTTTGATAATAAGAAATTTTAATCACAATATAAGTTTAAAAGTCCACCATGGAAAAATTATTTTCATAAATCCCTATAAAATAGGCTAAGCACCTTTTTATCAGATGCTTTCTTCTTAACACAGAATTTTCAGATTAGAAATGTCATTTATCAAATAAATAATTATTATTCCATTCATTTCTATGTCAATTAAGATAAATTTCTATTTGCTTTTGGCAAAAGTGCTGGAGGAAAGGGATTCCCATACTGTTATACTTTTGGAGGGAAGTTTAGCGATATTTGTTATTCTAATGGACATTCCCTTTGACTCAGCAATTCCACTTTCATAAATATGTTCTCTAGTTGAACAATTGCATATATATTCAGACATCTATACACATACATGCCTGTGCACTCACACACACACACACACACACACACACACACACATACACAGTTTACCCTTGAACAACTCAGGTTTTAACTGCATAGGTCAACCTATACTGCAACCTCTGCCACCCAGAGACAGAAAGACCAACAGTTCCTTCTCCTTGTCTACCTCCTCAGCCTTCTCAACATGAAGACAATGAGAAGGAAGACCTTTATGATGATCCACTTCCACTTAATGAAGAAACATATTTTCTCTTCTCTATGATTTTCTTAATATTTGCTTTTCACTAGTTTACTTTATTGTAAGAGTACAGTATATAATACATATAACATACAAAATATGTGTTAATGACTGTTACATTATCGGCAAGGCATCCAGTCAACAGCAGGCTAATAGTAGTTACATTTTTGGGAAGTCAAAAGGTTTAAAAGGTATATATGAATTTTCAACTGCACAGGGAGCCAGGGTTGGAGGGCGGTGATCAGCATTCCTAACTCCCAATTGTTCAAGGGTCAACTGTACACACAGATTTTTATACACAGAAATACATTTACTCAGATGTTTGTTACACCATAGTTTATATTTGGAGATAAAAAACACCAGAAGTAAACCAAGTGTCCCAGAGGAAGGCTGACTAGATATGTGATGACTTATTCATATTCATATAATTAAATACATATGTCCAATAAGTAAGGTAAATATAAATATTACCACTGGCACAGATATTGCTAAGTGAAATATAATGTTGCAAAATTATATAAAACGTAGTCTTTATTTCGAAGATAATATACAGGTTAATGTATGCATTTAAAAATTTAGAGAAATATACAGCAAATTGTTAACAGTGGTTATTTCTACAGTATTAACTTAGGGAGTCCTACCCTATATTGAACATTTATGATTCATTTATGCATTCAGCTAATTTTTTTAAATATTTGTTTGTTTGTTTGTTTGTTTGTTTTTGAGACAGAGTCTCTCTCTGTCACCCCGGCTGGAGTGTAGTGGCACGATCTCGGCTCACTGCAACCTCCGCCTCCCAGGTTCATCAGCTAATATATATTAAGCACATACAATGTGCCAAGTCATCTTCTAGGTGTCAAGAAAGCTAGAGAAATAGACAGTCATCAGTGTGTGATCCTTTTAAAATCAGAAGAAACAATACAATTCCTGGAATTTCAACTATTTCAAAAAAATAAAGAAGTGACAACCATTCATCCTATTACCCCTGTTAAGACGCTTTTCTCCTTTTTTCTTGTCTAAAACTTGCTTTAATGTTAACCTACTTACAGCCAGTTTTGTTTTGTTTTGTTTTTTTGAGACAGAGTCTCACTCTGTTGCCCAAGGCTGAATGGAGTGCAGTGGTACCATCGCCACTCCCTGCAACCTTGGCCTCCCAGGCTCAAGTGATCCTCCCATCTCAGCCTCCCGAGTAGCTGAGACTACAGGCATGTGCCACCACACTGGCTAATTTCTGTATTTTTTGTAGAGATGAGGTTTCACTGTTTTTCCCAGGCTGGTCTCAAACTGCTGGACTCAAGTGATCCACTGGGTATGGCCTCCCAAAGTTTTGGGATTAGAGGCTTGAACCACCACACCCATAGATCTTAATATAAGCTATCACTAAAGCAACTTCTATTAGGTCCAAATGTCTTATGAAAACTATTGTATTATATTTTACTATCTATAAAACTTAAATACTTTTGTTACTAAATATCTGAACCTGCAATTATGGAAGACTAATGAAGTACACTTGTGATTTCATTGCACATACTTTATTTGACAGTAATAGGATAATTACATATACATAAATATGACTATGTAGCCATACACATGACTATTGTCACAAAGCTTAAATAATAACTATAATTATTTTCACTCATGAACCACCAGATAATATTAAATTTATGGGTCTGTAATATTTCAATACCTTACCCAACTTACTACTAGCATATATTAGAAGATTTTCAGATTGATACTAATATTGTAAGATTAAAGTAAATTTTATGGATGAGTTCATATCCTTTGCAGGGACATGGATCAAGCTGGAAACCATCCTTCTCAGCAAACTAACACAAGAACAGAAAACCAAACACTGCATGTTCCCACTCATAAGTGGGAGTTGAACAATGAGAACACACGGACACAGGAGGGGAACGTCATACACCAGGGCCTGTGGGAAGGTGGGAGGCTGGGGAGGGACAGTATTAGGAGAAATACCTAATGTAGATGACAGGTTAACGGGTGCAGCAAACCACCATGGTACGTGTATACCTATGTAACAAACCTGCACGTTCTGCACATGTATCTCAGAACTTAAAGTATAATAATAAAAATAATAATTTTTTAAAAGAGCATGGTAAATTGTATTTAAATGTATATGTTTCTTAGACAATGTGTAAATGCTAGTATTAATTCATATGCTTCAATTTTATTAAAATCTAGTAAGTACGTATTCTCTCAGAAATTTCCTAATGTGAACTATTTTTTTTCCTTTTTTCCCTTTAAATTCATAAAAAGATTTAAAGAATTATTCACAAAATGTCTTTGACTTCAGTAAAAACTCATATCTATTAAAGGTAAAATTTATAGAAAGTACTTAGGGTTCTTATTCGTAATGTTCTGAACAAATTATAACTAACCACCACCAGGATGGGCTAACAGACAGATAGAAAATATATAAGGGGAATAAAAGCCAAGAAATAAATTCAAATACTTACAAAGCAACATTGTAATGCAATAGCCATGGTCTCCTGACAGTGAGACTAATCATTGTGAAAGGACTTTACACTTTAAACACCTATTCGGAAAGTGGATTCATTTGCATAGTACATATATATATTGCCTAGCCTTAAACTCAATGCCGAAATACTTGTGCTACAGCTGGCTGTGATTTATACAAATTTCACTAGATGGCAGTGTGGGTCGAGCAGCCAAATGTTTACAAGTCATCTCTTTATATTTGATACCAGACTAAGAACATTACACAAATGGACTTCTTGTTACCATCAAAAATAGATCATGGCCGGGCTGAAGCTCAGGAGTTAGATACCAGCCTGGGCAACATGGTGACACTCTGTATTTAAAAACAACAATTTTTCAAAAGTGTTTCATGAATAAAAGACACATCACATAAAAACATAATAAAAAGACAGTATAAGGAGCAAGAATTTAAACAAAAAAATATTCTGAGCACATTTGCTTTGCTGTTTATCTCTCCTAGTATCTCAAGCTTGAGGGTGCTTAGGACACATCTGAGAAACTTATTTAGAATTCACATTTCCAGTGCCTGCTCCCACCCTTGAGATTCTTAATCAGAAGATTTGTAACAGAACAGAGCTCAATTTTCAAGAAATATTTAAGGTGGTTCTAATACAGCTGGATCATGAGAAACACTGCTCTAAAACTTGAATCCCCAAAGAAGTGGCACATTTGTATCATCAGCTTCAACCCAGTTACTCCTGTGATCACAACACCGAGCCCCATCCCTTCCTGCATTCTCCACACATCTGAAATATTGTATTCAAATATCAGCACACTAAAGAAATTGGAGCAAGAGTAGAAACTGTTTCTAGCCTTGGCTACAGCTCAAAGACTCATCCCTTCAAAAATAGATTTAGAAAAATTTATTGCCAAGCAGAAGCCCCTGGATTGCAATGAACTTATTATTTGCATCAACTATGATAAAATTATGATTTTAAAGGAGTTTGTCAAACAATTAACTCCTGAAACAAAAACAGCTGTGCCAATCACCTTTTGTCATCTATGCACCAATCTGACTCTTGAACTTCCAAAAATTTTTCTGCATATTTCTTGCATTTCTCTACTTTTTATCCACACAAAGCCATCCCTTCCCACTTGCCCCCTGGCCCATAGTTCTCCCTGTGTCCTGCTCAGCATTCACCAGCTGTCTCTGTTCACAACTTATCACATCTCACCTCCATATTGGCTTCTCCCATAAAGACCTAACATCTCAAAACAGGCACGGTGGCTCATGCCTGTAATCTCAGCATGTTGGAAGGCCAAGACAGAAGGATAGCTTGAGCCCAGGAGTTCGAGACCAACCTGGGCAATACAGGGTGATCCTATCTCTACAAAAAATAAAATTAGACATGGTGGCATGTGCTTATATTCCCAGCTACTCAGGAAGCTGAGATGGGAGGATTTGCTTGAGCCTGGAAGGTCGAGGTTGCAGTGAGCCCCATGATCATGCCACTGCACACCAGCCTGGGTGACAGAACGAGACCTGCCTCAAAAAAAAAAAAAAAAAAAAAAAAAAACAGAAGAAGAAGAAAAAAGACCTATCATCTCATATTTTCCCACTTGAGAACCTGGCACGAGTGGCTGTCATCTGTAATGTTTACCAATTCATATCTAATCTTGAAAGAATACTGTAAGTGGCAGATTTAAAGAATAAAGAATCTTTAAGTCAATCCTAAGCAATAGTGATTATAGTTAACATTCCCATATTGTGTTTAATTACTAATAGAAGTAGCCTCAAGTATTTCACAATTATCATAGTTTTTATTGACTGTGGGTAATTCATTCTATTGTGTTTCAGTCATTTTCATCTACTGCTAGAGTTTTTGTTTTGTTTTTTTGTAGAGATGGAGTTTCGCCATGTTGGCCCGGCTGGTCTTAAACACCTGACCTCAAGTGATCTGCCCATCTTGGCCTCCCAAAATGCTGGGATTACAGGCATGAGCCATTGAGCCTGGCCATTATTGTATTTCACCACATTTTTTATTATTATATTTTAAGTTCTGGGGTACACGTGCAGATTCTGCAGGATTGTTACATAGGTGTACGGATGACATAGTGATTTGCTGCATCCATCCCGCATCATCTACATTAGATATTTCTCCTAATGTTATCCCTCCCTAATTCCCCCACCCCTGCTATCCCTCCCTAGCTCCCTATCCCCCAACAGGCTCCAGTGTGTGATGTTTCCCTCCCTGTATCCATGTGTTATCATTGTTCAACACCCACTTATGAGTGAGAACATGTGGTGTTTGGTTTTCTGTTCCTGTGTTAGTTTGCTGAAAATGATGGTTTCCAGATTCACCCATGTCCCTGCAAAGGACACGAACTCATCCTTTTTTATGGCTGCATAGTACTCCATGGTGTATATGTACCACATGTTCTTTATCCAGTCTATCATTGATGGGCATTTGGGTTGGTTCCAAGTGCCACAGTGAACATACATGTGTCTTAATAGTATAACAATTTATAATCCTTTGGGTATATACCCAGTAATGGGATTGCTGGGCCAAATGGTATTTTTATTTCTAGATCCTTGACGAATTGCTACACTGTCTTTCACAATGGTCAAACTAATTTACACTCCCACCAACAGTGGAGTTATTTCTCCACATCCTCTCCAGCATCTATTGTCTCTAGATTTTTTTAATGATCACCATTCTAACTGGCATGAGATGGTATCTCAAAGTGGTTTGAGGTTTATTTTTTAATTGCACTTTAGGTTCTGGGGTACATGTGCAGAACATGCAGGATTGTTGCATAGGTACATACATGGCAATGTGATTTGCTGCCTCCAAACCCCATCACCTACATCTGGCATTTCTCCCCATGTTATCCCATCCCAACTTCCTCCCCCGCCACTGCCCCTCCCCTAGTCCTCCCCAACAGACCCCAGTGTGTGATGCTCCCCTTCCTGTGTCCATGTGTTCTCATTGTTCAACACCCAACTATGAGTGAGAACATGTGGTGTTTGATTTTCTGTTCTTGTGTCAGTTTGCTGAGAATGATGGTTTCCAGATTCATCCATGTCCCTACAAAGGACATGAACCCATCATTTTTTATGACTGCATAGTATTCCATGGTTGTATATGTGCCACATTTTCCTTGTCCAGTCTATTGTCAATGGGCATTTGGGTTGGTTCGAGGTCTTTGCTATTGTTAACAGTGCTGCAATTAACATATGTGTGCATGTGTCTTTATAATAGAATGGTTCATAATCCTTTGGATATATACCCAGTAATGGGATTGCTGGGTCAAATGGAATTTCTATTTCTAGGTCCTTGAGGAATTGCCACACTGCCTTCCACAATGGCTGAACTAATTGACACTCCCATCAACCGTGTAAAAGTGTTCCTATTTCTCCACATCCTCTCCAGTATCCGTTGTCTCCAGATTTTTTAATGATCACCATTCTAACTGGTGTGAGATGGTATCTCAATGTGGTTTTGATTTGCATTTCTCCTTAAAAATCAGAATAACAAAAAAAATGCTCAAAATATAAACACAGGATCATTGAATTATG
>CAUYQU010082873.1:0-24798 GCA_963574635.1 Cheracebus regulus | reverse complement strand
CATATCTGGATCACAACCATTTGAAGGACCTGCAACCAAGGTTCCTCATGCAGAGTCTTGAGCCGTAACGAGGAATACAGCATCTGAAGTATGACAGCTGAGATGCAAATTCTGACTCTCCAGAATTCTTTTTTTTTTTTTGAGACAGAGTCTCACTCTGTCACCAGGCATCAGGTTGGAGTGCAGTGGCGTGATCTCAGCTCACTGCAACCTCCGCCTCCCAGGTTCAAGCAATTCTCCTGCCTCAGCCTCCCAAGTAGCTAGAACTACAGGTGTGCACCACCACGCCCAGCTAATTTTTTGTATTTTTTAGTAGAGATGGGGTTTCACCATGTTGGCCTGGATGGTCTCGATCTCTTGATCTCGTGATCTGCCTGCCTCGGCTTCCCAAAGTGCTAAGATTACAGGAGTGAGCCACTGCGCCCAGATGACTCTCCGGAATTCTTAGGAAAGTTACTCAACTTCTCTGACCTCAGTTACCACGTATGCAAAATGGAATGATAATAATTATTTCTACCTCACAGGATTATCAAATGGATAAAAATTAGTTAATACATGTAAAGTCCATAGAACATTGCCTGGCCCATAGTAAGGGTTGAATAAATATTGGCTGATACTAGAATTGTCTTAACTCACTCCAGAAGGCTATGGTGTCTTTCTGTCTTACTTCTCCTATTAAGCACCTACTAGTTTTAGTACTTGTCAATTATTAATTTGCTACTTTGAAGTAATTTATACATCTATAATATAATAGACTAGATCTTACATGCATAGTTGTATTCAATAGTATATATACAACTACCTGTTCTAGATTATAATCCTCTTAAATACATTGAGTTCATTTTAACATTTTTGTATCTGCCATAGTGCTCAACACAGTACTTTGCTCAAAATAGGGATCTAATTAATATTTATTAGTGTATGATATACTAATGCCAATTCTGTTTTGATATATTTCTAACCTGGGTTATGGCCTTATCTGAAATCACCTGAAATGATATTAACCAAATAGTACTTGTCTTTCACTCCCTCTTTATTTCTGGAGACATTCTAATTTCTATTTCTATGGGATTTTCACTGTCCATGCTGAAATTTCAGCCCTCCTCCCCTACAAAATTAAAGAAAGAATGCTAAATAAATATTAGATTCATGAAGATGCATCTATACTAATGGTAAAGGACACATCTGTATTTTTGTTTTCTAGTAATTTTGTTAGCCAATGCATTTTCAATACAAAATATGGAAACAATTGAGAATAAATACTTTTTGATTCCATTTTGAAATCTCTTGGAAAATGTGGACATACTTTAGGATGAGATTTTTCTCTTGTGATTTTTATTTTTCTTAAAAATTACTTTATTTGTAGTAGCCGGGGTAGGATTAATTTTTAATGGTCATTTTAGCTACTTTTTGCGGCAATTAGAAAGTCAAGGATTAATAAAACTACTTTCTAAATGCTTATGTTGTGTTACCTCTTCATTGGCTACTTATACTCTTATTCTTATCCTCATGTACACACATACTCGACCTTAAAATTAATTCTCAGACTCACAGATCAATTTCATAAATTAAAGGAAGTCAGCCAAAGGGGAAAAGAAGAGGCAATTTCAGGTCTTTGATTCATTTTGGTCCACAGAATCTGAGGTCTGGGTTGCCTCCAAACACCAGCACCTAACTAGGAGAGCAAAAATATGTTTTGTGACTCTCTAACCAACCACCTCTTAATTAAATGAATATTGTCATTTCCACAGGATAATTTTCATGGAAATGTGCTTGGTTAAGCAATGGCAT
The DNA here is from genome assembly GCA_963574635.1 of Cheracebus regulus. Lineage (NCBI taxonomy): Eukaryota > Metazoa > Chordata > Mammalia > Primates > Pitheciidae > Cheracebus > Cheracebus regulus. Next base: position 23,007 of record CAUYQU010082873.1, on the reverse strand, counting down.
ATACTTAAAGTCCAATTATTCACATATCATGCCTCTCTACTCATGAATATAAATATATATCAGATTATGGAGATACATATACAACCTGTCTTCTACAATAGTAGTAAACACCCAAGAGTGTTTTGAGTGACACTGAAAAGAAATAACAACAAAAGGTGCATAGTCTATGATCTAAGGCCAACTAAGTCAGAGCTCATCACCAGGCCACCATCCATCAACCTCCACTCTTACACCTATATCCAAGATAACCATTTGTAGCAAGTGATATACATAGGAGCTTGTATTTTGCAAGAAGAATAAGAAAAGAGAATTTGTGACTGGAGTCTTATACTATTAAAAAAGACAAATGGTAGGGATGCTATCACGTCTGTTCCAAACAGAACTACTGTTCTGTGTTTCAGCCCAAATAATGAGTGGGATGAGGTCAAAAATTATTAAACTCTTCTGCATGAAAGATTCTGTAAGATATTAGGCCCAAGAAGAGGTTTTCTGGGACTTTAATTTTGAGTGATAGAAGTGGGGAAATGCCATTCTTCCTACTTCTGCCTGAAACCCTACAACATTTTGGCAACTCAAGGGCTATAACTTGATGCAAAATATTTTGGGGGCAGACATATTTTTCTTAAAGTAAATTAGTAAACTATGATGTGCAGTGACAATAATGAACCTTCTCAGGTAACAATTCTATACACTTGAGAGCTAAAACATAAGAAGATAAAGTCTGAGCACCAAAGGACAACTAAATCTACAGTGTGAACATCTTGAGACATCATACTGGAAATATGTGGAAATAACTGGGAGGTATTGACATCCTTCTATTATGCAGATAGAGGCCAACAAGTCAGCAGATACGTGGGTTAAATGTATGATGGGATTTTTTAAAGCTCATAAATGAAAACATCCTTTTCCCTCCTAACTTCAGAAATGTTTGCAAGATTGAAGCAGGGTGTAGGCAGAAGGAAAACAAAAATAGCTTTTATTACTATTGGATTCAGTGTTCAGTCATGTGGCTTAAGTATTCAGTAATCATGAGCTTTCTAATACTGGATTCTCAAACAGTTACCATCCAGTCACAGGAAATACTGAAGGCTGAAGTTCTCTCCACTGGAACGGAAGGAAGGACAGAGATGAGTACGTTCTCTCTGCAGGCAGATCCTGAGGAGATAAAAAAAAAAAAAAAAAATCAGGCTACCTATGCAAAATTCCTCTTTCCAAACTCAGGAGTCATTTTGGGAGTACTGCAGGAGAGAGTTAGATAAGCCATCAAGAGTTTTATTCATATGGAATTCCTTTCACATGGAAAGACAAAGTCTGTGGATAGGAGCTTTCTCCACTGCCAGCAATGTACAAAGAGCCTGGCACGGGGCCTATCATGTAGCAGATCACAAAACAACCTACCATCCTGCAGGCACTTGCTTGCTAACAAAAGGATATCAAGAAATATTTGTCTTCCTTACTCCCAAAACATAGTATATACTGGACCTATGCTGAATTCTATTCTTCCTTCTTTTTCAAAGGGCTAGCAGAAATATGCTTCTTAAAAGTAACAATTGGTAATAAACAGGCAATTTAGCAACTCTACAATTACAAAGATGATGTGAAAAACATTTCTTTTTTTTTTTTCTCTTTTTTGAGATGGAGTCTCGTTCTGTTGTCAGGCTGGAGTGCGGTGGTGTGATCTCAGCTCACTGCAACCTCCACCTCCTGGGTTCAAGTGATTTTTCTGCCTCAGACTTCTGAATAGCTAGGACTACAGGAGCACGCCACTATGCCTGGCTAGTTTTTGTATTTTTTAGTAAAGACAGGGTTTCACCATGTTAGGCAGATGGTCTCGATATCTTGACCTTGTGATCTGCCCACCTCGGCCTCCCAAAGTGCTGGGATTACAGGCATGAGCCACTACGCCCAGCCTGTGAAAAACATTTCTACCTGCCAGTCAGATGATCCACAAAGGTAAGGAAAAAGGAGCAATAGAGACTATATTTAGATTCAAAGTAACTTTTATCAAGTGCCCACTGTGTTAAGCACTAAGCTAACACTTTCACAAATGATTGCATGTTTCACAGTTAAATACTTAACAATATCACAAGGAGAAAAATTGAGATGCGAGAGTGTTAACTTATTCAAGGAGTCATAGAAAAGAACAGGTAGAATAATATTTTGAACTAAGTATGACCCATACTCATTTCACTACATTATATTGTACAGAATATCAATGTACAGATATAAAGACAATTAGAGGTTTTTTAAAAGGTATTTTGTGGGAATAGTAAAAAAAAAAAAAAAAAAACTTGTACTACTTTGAATCCTACTATGAGGTAAATTAAAATAATCTACTTAATATTATACCAGTTCTTCTAAAATCAGTTTTAAATAATATTTAAATCATCAATGCATTTTTTTTAAATTTTAAAAGACCAACAGCTATATGACCAATATATCAATGAATAGTCTTTATTTCCCTTTAAATTATTCTGTATATGTTCTTCCTCAAACCCCAACTTAAGACAGTTACCAAAATTAGAGAAATTTTCCTTTACACTGCTCAGATACAGGATAATCCAGCAATAATGACTCCCTTGCAGGCATTTCACAAGAGACATTTTAAACACAGGAGGAGATAATCTATAAATGCAAACCAACATAAAATCTGAAGTAGAAGAAAGCAGAGACCCTGTTTTGTGAAGTGATAGCTCAGGGGAGCAGTACAGAGTGTCCTGAAGGAATATCAGGAACCTTTCAGCTTAGCCTGCTTTGATTGTTCCCAGAGGCTCCCTTGGCTGTTCTGCACATTTTCTCTTAGACTAATTTTCCACCACAACACTTCCCAGAGTGATTAGAAGCAAATAACAATGCCAAGCAAGTCCAAGTACACCTCAGATCCTCTCAAACAGTTGGCACTTCCTGTTGCTTTCATTGGCAACTACATAACGTAGCTTACTAGCGAGATTTTAATTTGAGTTCAGCTATTGCAATAATTTGAAATTTTTATTGATTCATTTTCAAAATGACTTCTAGTTTCCTATTTGGAAAGAGCAAGTTATACTTTGGGTTAAGAGACAGAGGTTTTACATAGTGCTAGCCTTAAACATAAATGGAATAAGCAATAATCTGAAGAGTATTATTTGAGAGCTATTCACAGAAGTCCAAATTGTCTAAATTTTTTTGCCCTTCTTAATTGTTTTGACATTTCTCATCTTTTTTTTTTTTTTTTTTTTTGGGACAGTGTCGCACACTGTTGCCAGGTGCCAGGCTCACGTGCAGTGGCACAATCTCGGCTCACTGCAACCTCCGCCTCCCAGATTCAAGCAATTCTCCTGCCTCAGCCTCCTGAGTAGCTGGGACTACAGGCGTGCTCCACCATGCCCAGCTAATTTTTGTATTTTTAGTAGAGACAGGGTTTCATCATGTTGGCCAGGATGTCTCAGTCTCTTGACCTTGTGATCCGCCCACCTCGGCCTCCCAAAGTGCTGGGATTACAGGCTTGAGCCGCTGCGCCCAGCCGTCTCACCTTTTTTATCACTTTACTTGATATATAAATATTCATTGCTAGAGTCTTTCATTTGAGTTTAAAAAATAAACCAAATTATCTCTGAAAGGCTATTAAAACACATGTTATATAAAAAGAAATAAATGGAGAAAGATTATATGCAAGAAGATTTCATATTGCATTGAGAGATCAGGGCAAATTTCTTTATAAGACTGAAAATTTTTCATCTTTAGGAACAGAGATTGAGGGGAACATATGAGATTGAGGGGAACATATGAGATTGAGGGGAACAGAGATTGAGGGGCACTAAATTAGAGAAAACGTGCCAAGCCTATTACTTTGTAAGTTGTTGTAGGTATGCCACGCCTCTTGTTCCTAAGATCTGTGAGTATATTAAACTTTGTCGGGTTTTTTTTTTGAGTTTGTCCTATATCCTCTCTTATGGAAATACCTTACTGATAATCACATAAAAGAAACAGGAAGCCTATGGATAGAGCTGGGAACAACTTGAAAAATTACTAATTTCCTACTTAGGTTGACCATGAGTCTCTGTACAAGCAAAATAAAAGCTAAATATAGTTATAAACTACTAGGACAGTGAAGGCCCAATTTTTACACAGAGACACTCAACAAAGGTTAGGAGACAAATTGGGTAAGGTAATAAGAACATCTCTGTCCAAGCTTTGGCTTACCACAAACTTAACCAAGTAGAGACATCAGTGGTCACATATGAGAAAGAATAGAGACTACAAAATTAGTTCAAGAAAGTCACTAAACAAAACCAAAGCAACAACTACAAGAAGAAAAAAAAAACAATAAAAACAAACCTTAGAGAGGAGATGTAAGTTCCAGAGTTGCCTCATTGTATTATCTTAAACATTCAGTTTTCAACAACAACAACAAAAATATGAGACATGCAAAAGACATCCGGAAAGTACAACTCATATGCAGGGAAAACAGAGTCCCTTAAGAAGCCCATGTTGTAGACTTACTAGACAAAGATTTTTAATTCCCTATGATAAAGATATAATGGAAACCATGTGTAAAGAACTAAATGAAAGCATAACAATGATATTTTACCAAATAGATAATATAAATTAAAAGGCATAAATTATTTTTAAATTAGCCAAATAGAAATTCTGGAGTTGAAAAGAATAATAATTTATAAATTCACTAGAGGGGCCCCACAGCAGATCTGAACGGGCAGAAGAAATAATCAATGAACTTAAAGATAGGCAAATTGAGCTTATCCTGTGTGAGTAGCAGAAAAAAAAAAGAAGCATGAAAAGACCCCAGAGATCAGTAGTACACCATCAAACATAGCAACAAACACATAATAGGAGTCTCACGGAGAAAAAAGAGAAAACTGACAGAATCTGTGAGGGAAACTGTAACTGAAAACATCCCAAATTTGATGACAAACATCAACCTGTACATATAAATAGCTCAACAAACTACAAGTAGGATAAACTGAAAGAGATTACCTAGTCACAAAATAACCAAACTGTCAAAAGGCAGACAGAGAACTTTCAAAGCAGTAAGAGAGGTGACTCAACATTTAAAAATGATCATCAATAAGATTTATAGCCAAACGTTCATCAGAAACAATGGAGGCCAGATAGCAATGGAATTCCATATTCAAAGTGATGAAAGAAAAAGACAGCTAACCCAGAGTGCAATATCCAGCAAAACAACCCTTCAAAAACAAAGACGAAATTAAGACATTCCCAGGTAAACAAAACACTGAGAGAACTTGCAGCCCTATAAGAAACAATAAGGAAATCTGACAGGCTGAAATGAAAGAACACTAGACAGAAACTTGAATCTATACAAAGAAATAAAAAACATCAGTAATGTTAACTATGTAGGTAAACATAAAATATAATATAGATATCTTTTTCATTTGTAATTATTTTCTTTTTCTGAGTAATTTAAAAGAAAATTGCATAAAGCAATATTTATAAAACTGTGTGAGTGGATTTGTTATGTTTAAAGATGTATTTCATGACAACAATAGCACAAGTGGGGAGGACATGGAGCTCTATACAGAAATGAAGTTTTTTTTTGTTTGCTTGTTTTGTTTTGTTTTTTGTTTGGTTTTTGTTTTGTTTTTGAGATGGAATCTCGCTCTGTCACCAAGCTGGAGTGCAGTGCTGTGTTCTTGACTCACTGCAAACTCTGCTTCCTGGTTTCAAGCAATTCTCCTGCCTCAGCCTCCAGAGTAGCTGGGACTACAAGTGTATGCCACCATACTCAGCTAATTTTGTATTTTTAGTAGAGATGGGGTTTCACCATGTTGGCCAGGATGGTCTCCATCTCTTGACCTTGTGATCCGCATGCCTCAGCTTCCCAAAGTTCTGGGATTACAGGTATAAGCCACAGTCAGGAACAAAGTTTTGTATGCTATTAAAACTAGTTGGTGTTATTTTCAAACTAAATTGATGTAAATAAGATGTTAATTGTCACCTTTAGGAAAATTCCCTAAAAATAACTATCTCTAGATCTAACAGATACCTGTAAGGCACTCCACGAATACATCAGAACACACATTTTTTTCAAGTGCACATAGAACATTATCCAGGATATGCCTTTTTTAGGCTACAGAACAGCTTTAATGAATTTAAAATGATTCAAAAGAATTTATTTTAAATAATGTAAATTACACAATATATGTTCTCCAACCACAATGGAATTAAATTATAAATAAATAATATAAATTTGGAAAATTCACAAACATGTAAAAATTAAACAATACACTGTTAAATAAACAATGAGTTAAAGAAGAAATTACCAGGGAATAAATCACAAAGAGGAAATAAAAAAATCTGGTCTGAAATTAGAAAACACTTTTTAAGATAAATGAAAGTAAAACATACCAAACCTATAGAATGCAAATTACAGCTTTAAGAATATTATGTTATTTTTAAAGTAAAAATCTAATTATAAAAAAAGATAACCCAACTTTTCTCCTTAAGAAAGTAGAAACAGAAGTACAAACTAAACCTAGGAAGAACATAATTAGATAACAGTAGAAATAAATTAGAGAATAGAAAATAATAGAGAAAATCAGAGAAACCAAATAAAAGTTGTGCATAACCTTTTCTAATTAGATGATTCCAGTAGTAGGAATGACCACCCAGAGCACACATATGAGCGAAACATTAGTAATACCATCTGGCAACTTCTCCGAGTAATGGCAAGAGTGAGTGTACAGGAGGAGAAGGCCACTAACATTATAACCTGAATAGCCCCAATGGTGAATCCTGCACCCTCTCCTACAGATGTTTTAGTTTTAACAGAGGAGTTTACATTTAGGGAGACATTTTGCTCCTGCAGGGTCCGAGTCCAGTTGCAGAAATGCATCAAGTCTAGATTAATAAGGTTAGGTACTTGAGGTACCAGAAAAGTCTATGGACAGGGAAACATCCACTTGTGGCACAGCAATCAGAGCATTACTTAATTTTCTGGCATGAAGGGCTGAAAATCAAAATAGTCAAAACCAACAACATCTACAATTAGTGGCTAAGGAACATGTAACAGATAAAGAGGTAAATTATAACAACAAAATATAAATTATGAGTGGAGGGGAAAAGTCTAGGGTATTTTTATGCAATCAATATTAAGTTGCTATCAGCTTAAAATAGTCTATTATAACTACAGAACTCTTAATCCTAGCTGCATGGTAACCATAAAGGAAGAAATTATAGCAGATATACAAATAAGAAAAAGAAAGAAAAAAAAGTTGAGCACCACAGAAAGCCACCAAACCACAGAAGTAAACAATAAGGCAGGAAGAAAAAAGCTAAAGGCTCTGCAAATAAGACAGAAATAATTAACAAAATGACAGAAGCAAGTCTTTACCTATCAATAATAATCTTGAATATAAATTGATTAAATTCTTCAACTAAAAGACATGTAGTAGCCAAATGGATTTTTTTCAAGACCCAAATATGTGCTGCCAACAAGAGACTCATCTTGCTGCTAAAAACAAACAGAATAAAAGTGAAGCAGTGGAAGAAGACATCTCATGCAAACAGAAACCAGATAAAATAGACATGGGGTTAAAAATTGTAAAAAAGAGACAAAGTCATATGATAATAAAGTAAACCAATTTCACAAGAAAATATAACAGTTGTAAATACATATGCACCAAACACCAGAGCACCCAAATAAATAAAACAAATATTATTGGACCTAGGGAGACAGATAGTCTGCAATACAATAAAAGTAGAGGGCTCCAAAACCCCACTTTCAAAAATAGCCAAATCATCTAGATCAAAAATTAACAAATAAACATCATAGACTTAACTTGTACCATAGACCAAGTTAACCGAACAGACATTTAGTTCAGGAACAATTCAAAATGATTACATTACAACTCAAAACAATTTACAGAACATTCCATCAAATAACTGCAGAATAAATATTCTTTGTAACTGAACATAGAACAGCCACCAGTTTAAATTAGATGTTAGGTGACCATACAAGTCTTAACAAACTTAAGAGGATAGAGATTATATTAAGTCTCTTTTCTGACTACATGGTATAAAACTAGAAATCAACTACAAGAAGAACTCTGGAAACATTACAAATAAATGGAAATGAAGCAACATGCTCCTAAACATCAATGAGTCACTCAGAAAATTAAAAGAGAAATTAAAAATTTCCTTTAGATAAACAAGAATGAAAACACATCAAATCAAAACCTATGGGACATAGCAAAAGTTGTTCTAAGAGGAAAGTTTATAGTAATAAACATCTACATTAAAAAAACAAGAATATTTTTATAATAAATAACCTAATGATGCATCTCAAGGAACTAGAAAAACAAGGACAAACTGACACAAAAATTTATAAAAGAAAAGAAATAATAAAAATCAGAGCAGAAACAAACCACAGAGACTAAAAAACCAAAAGCTCAACAAAATGAAGAGATTATTTTTTCAAAAGGTAAAATCAATGAACATTTAGCTAGTCTAAGAAAAAAAAAACTCAAATAAAATCAGAAATGAAAAAAGACATTACAATTGATACCACAGAAATACAATGGGTCATAATGAACTACTATGATCAGCTACATGCCAGTGAGTTGATAACATAGAGGAAATGACAAACTAGCAGACACATACAATCTACCAAACATAATTGTGAATTAATAGAAAATCTAAGCAGACCACTAGCAAGTAAGGAAATCAAATCAGTAATAAATTTTCCATTAAAGGAATGCCTAGGACTCAATGGCTTGATTGTTGAATTCTACCAAGTATTTAAAGGAGAAATAGTACTAATTCTCCTCAAACTATTTTGGAAAATAAAAGAGAAAGAAATACTTCTGTACTCATTTTATGAAGCCAGCATTATACTGATTCCAAAATCATACAGGGACACAACAAAAAAAGAAAACTACAGGCCAATATCCTGGATGAATATAGATGCAAAAGTTCCTAACAAGATAATAGCAAACTGGATCCAATAGCACATTAAAAATATCATTCACTATTATCAAGTAGAATTCATCCCAGGCATGCAAGTATAATTTAACATACACAAATCAATAAATATGTTACATTATATTAACAAAAAGAAAGACAAATATCATGTGATTTTAATAAACACAGAAAAAGCATTTAACTTTAACGTCCCTTAATAATAAAAACTCTCAACAAATTAGGTATGGAGGTATGTACCTCAACACAATAAAGGCCATATATGACAAATCCACAGCTAACATCACGCTGAATAGGTAAAAGCTGAAAACTTTCCCTTTAAGATCAGGAACAAGCCAAGGAGGCCCATTTTTACCATTTCTATTTAATTTAGTATTGTATGTCCTAGCTGGTAAGAGCAGGAAATAATAGGCATCCAAACTGGAAAAGGGGAAGCCAAATTGCCCTTGCTTGCAGACACCATCACTATATTATATCAAAAACCCTAAAGACCCCATGAAAATACTGTTAGAACTAATAAATTCAGTAAAGTTGCAGGATACAAAGTCAACATACAAAAATCAGTAGCATGTCTATATTGCTAACAGTGAACTATCCGGAAAAAATTTAATAAAACAATTTTATTTATGATAGTTACAAAAGGTAATAATATACTTAGAAATAAATGTAAACAACTAGGGGGAAAAAACCTCTACACTGAAAACTATAAAACTTTCATGAAAGAAACTGACACATATAAATGAAAAGATATGCTCATGGATTGGAATAATTACTATGGTTAAAATACTCATACCGCCCAAAGCCATCAGCAGTTTTAATGAAATTTATATCAAAATACCAAAGGCATACTTTGCAGAAGTAGAAAAAACAATCCTAAAATTTATATGGGATTCCAAAAAGGCCTAAATATCTAAAACAATCCTGAACAAAAAGAACAAACTAGAGGCATTTTACTACCTGACTTCAAAGTATACTACAAAGTGGTAGTAACCAAAACAGCATGATACAGACATAAATTACAGACACATAGACTGATGGAATAGAATACAGCCTAGAAATAAATTCATGTACCAGATGATGTTTGACAAAAGTACCAAGAACACACACTGGGGGAAAGACAGCCTCTTCAGTAAATGATGCTGGAAAACTAGATACGTACATGCAGAAGAATAAAACTAGACCCTACCTCTCACCATATACAAACATCAACTCAAAATAGACTACAGACTTACATGTAAAACTCGAAACTACTAAGAGAAAATAGTGGGGAATCTCTTCACAACATCAGGCTGGGCAAAGATTTTTTAAAATAAGACCTCAAAAGCACAGGCAACAAAAGTGAAAACAGACAAACGAAATTAAATCAATGTAAAAAGCTTCGGCATGTAAAGAGACAACCTACAGAATGGAAGAAAGTAGTTGCAAACTATACATCTGTTAAGAGGTAAATATCAAGACTACATAGAAAACTTAACAAAAATAAATAAATAAATAAGTAACCAACTAAAAACAAATGGGGGTGAAAGACCTTAATAGACATTTCTCAAAATAAAACATACACATGGCCAACAGGTATATTAAGAAATGCTCACCACTAATCATCAGGGAAATGCAAATCAAAAGCACAATGAGATATCACCTAACTTTAGTTATAAAGGCTATTATCAAAAAAACAAAAGAAAACAAGTGTTAGGATGTGAAGAAAAGGAGACACATACTGTCGATGGGATGATAAACTAGTACTGCCATTATGAAAAACAGTACAAGTTCCTCAAAAAATTTAAAATAAAACTATCATGTGATCCAGCAATTACTCTCTTGTATATATGCCAAAAGAAAATAAAATCAGTGTTTTGAAGAAAGGCACCTGTAGTCAAATACCTCATGGTCTTCTACATACCCTATTAACACAATCTTAATTGCAGCAATTCCCATCAGAGGTTGAGGATGAACTCAGTCATGAATGCACATAGACAAAACATCTATACTATTAATACTCTGTAGTGGAGGCCATAACAATGGAGGTTTGCAGGAGCCCAAAAGTACCCAGGAAAGAGTCTCAGTGATGCTAGCCTTAGCATCTAAAACCTAAACAGCACCTAAAACCAGAGCGCATTATCTGCTTCACCAACACTCTAGTATCAAAGGTTGTGGAGATCACAGTCACCTATGCACTGGCATCTGAAAGGTCCAAGAAGGGCAATGGGCCCTCACTCATTGACCTGATCTTGGCATAGAAATTCTGCTCCCCACAGGTATGGGGAGATCTCAGCTTAACCCCCTAGTCCTCTTTCTTTTTCAAAGTTTAGAGGTCTGGGTAAGGATTGATGTGGTCTCTGGTTCAACCAACTCACTGGGAGGAAAGAAGTGAATAGTTCTTGTCACAGGGGCTGTCCTCGCATGGATCCTAGCAAAGCTGACCATCAGAACCCACAAAGGCCCAATAGCTGGTCCTGAGTTCCCTAGTAGGAAACGCATAAATCTTTTCCATTAAGTCCCATTATCAAGTGATGAAATCAGAAATATTTTTGAGAAGGCCCTTCCCCAGGTTACCAAGGAGAGGATGCCCTGTTTCTACTCTTATAGTACTCCTTCTCCTGGTCACGTGGAGATAGTGAATGGAAGACAGAGACTATGGAAAAGGAATCATGAAGAGAGCAGGAAGAAGTAACTAGAAAGAAAAACAAAAACAGAAGCTGAAACCAGACTGCAGACCCTAGAAGAGAGGCCACGGTTGCACTTGTCCAAGGAGATGAATTTTGGGTGGCCATTGAATGAATGGGGCTGACTTGGAATGACACAGTTCCTGCTCCCACGTGGCTGTCTAAGGGACTGTCAAGGTTTCCTATACCTCCCTACATCTTCTTACCATAAACCCCTATGAACTAAAGAAACCAAGGATGTTTGCCTTCCTTATAACTAACACAGGGAACCACAAATCCTTTGACACTGTTGCAGTTTGAAGTTTGTGGGAAGATGCAGTGATGTCAGCCTGTCAGTTCCTGCAGAGGTTTTTTGTACAAAACTAACAAACTAGAACTGGGCTCTCAGAAAAATCACTTTACAGGCTGTATAGAGATGGAGTTAGAGGGGCTAAAACTAGGTGGAGGGAGAGACACTAGAATAGAAGAATTTTAAGGCTCGGTGTCCCTATGTGACGTTATTTTTTCTGCTCTTTTCTCACTGAGTTTGTATCTGTGAGAAGCCAACTGTGTACTAGTAGTTACAGCATAAACATGAGCAATTGCAATAACCTTCATAAATCCAGATAAGAAATCAGTTATATCCTCAATCATAGGGCTTTTCCCATTGCTTCTTTATTGCCACTTGACCTCAACAGAGACAGTCAGACTACGTATGAATTAAAGTATAAAGATAAGAAACATTAAAACTAACACAGAAATTTGAAACAAAGCAGTGAGAGTAATAAAGAAACTTTCAACTATGGCATTGGAATAACTCAAGAAACAATGGCCCTGGTGATATAGTAATAATTGTCATTTACTTTCTTTCCCCCTTCAGAGTAATGAATTGGAATGCAGGCATATATCTTTAGTACAATAGTCCCCAAGGACAAATATATAAAGTTTTCTAAGTCTGTATATAAAAAAAAGGCTGAATCTAAATATTTTATAGTATCTTTAATTTAGTTATTTTTAAGCTTTACTTTTCATCTTCACCAATATTTCTAGTTTAAACATTTATTCCCTTTGGCCCTTCATATCTCTGGTGGAAGTTTCAAGAATGCTATTTAAATATTCAATCTAAACAATAATACTCTAAAAAGCAGCCAAATAAAATAAACTGGGGAATTTTCTGATTAAAAACCCCAAAGAAATTGCAACCAGCTGTTTTTCTTCCACCATCAATTTTTTTTTTCTCTGAAAAGCAAACAAGAGGAAACAGGCCGTGGTAGAAAATATTGGTTCAGACTGCGATAGTAAGACTTGTTAAACAGAGGAACAGTCAACTGAAAGGGAGAGAGAACAAAAGAGAGAGAGGGAGAACTAAATTTGTAAAGCACTTTTAAGAGCTGATCACTTCTAAACATATTGACTCTCCTTTACAATTTGAGAAACTCCATAGTTTCCCTTTTCCTAGCCAAAGATCAGAACCAATTAAAAAGCAAAACAGTTTAGCAAGAAAGAGATGGAAATATCCCCTTTATCATTGATGAAGTCTACGGGAGAGAACATGGCCAGGGGTGTTGAGTCCTGGAATTAGTCAGGTTAGCTCAACTGGACCAGTGACCAGTCCAGGATCGTTATCTGTACAACCTCATACCATAGCATAGACAGGGAGAGGAGTGGGTCCAAGAGGAGAGAAAAGAAAGGCTTGAGCTAAGCACGCTTAGTTTCTCTCCCTAATCTACCATCAAAAGGCCACACCTTCCCTGGAGAGATGCTACTGGCAGAATGAGGCCATCTGCTAATAAAACTAAAGCCCTATTTCACTGGGAAGAATTCACAGAGCAAGGAATATGTGCTGTCCTCCCCAAGTCCTTCAAAACTTACCACCACTTGCTCATAATTAGCTCCCTGAGCCAAGCCTCCAAAAACTTTATTTATTCAAGACCAGTAAATAGCAAGTGGTAGAATCAAGATTTGAAATCCAAACCATCTGACTCCAAACTTCTTTCTACTACACAGGATTGTTTCATCTTTTTCTTAAAGTATTATATATATAGAATGAAACTGAACTGCTCCAATTAAATATAAAGTATTATATATATAGAATGAAACTGAACTGCTCCAATTTCTGTCCCATAAAGAGCCATAAAAGATTTTAAGATTCCTTCTATCTCTCAACCAAGTTGTAACATGACACAAATACTTAACCTATTTTTAATATGAAATCTCAATTGTATTCCACAAATTTATTGTTTTGGCTAAGAAGGAGGACAAGCTTCCCCTCAATGGAATTTGAACCTTTGCTCTCAGATGTAAGGAATACAAACCAGACACTGTGTTTCTAAAGAGGAAACCCTTCTACTTAAAGGGAGAGGAAGTTGGGTTTTCTGTTTTTCTACATTTGTTTTTGGAAGCAATTTTAAATTGGAGATTACAGACCTTCCAGATCAGATATCAAGGTCAATGTTATGAGAGAAAAGAAAAAGAATAGGTTTCTTGCACAGGGAAATAAAACCAGAGAAGAGTAGAAAGTGGGGACCTTGGGAAGGACTGGAAGGAAGACAGATAGAGGAAGGAACCTAATTGCCAAAGGCCACCAAGCTAAGAGAGTTGCAAAGGTGGGGTGTTGTTTTGGGAGGTTCTGGCAAGTGACCCAGGCAAGAACTGCTGCTGTGGCCTCTGCTGAAGTCTAGAGGCTCTGTGGTTGAACAGTCCTAGCCAGCTAGCTACACTGTCTGCATTTGAGTAAAGGAACTTCCCTTTACTTTGAAAGAGTATCTCACCCCATTACTGTAGGAGTCAGAGCCACAGACAGGCTGAGCTTCAGCAACCCATTGAGGACACCACCTGAATACCTAATGGATTGGTGGAGAGAGGTTCTGTCCCCTGAACTTGAAAGTCAAAATGAGCATGCCTAGGCACCCCATGAGATGGAATCAACACCCCTAATCCCTGAGGGCCGAAATGGGCATGAATACTAAGATGGTACAGTCAGGGAGGCAATAGAGCTGAGAGTCTGAGCCTAGGCTGTAGAAATAGACTTGCCTGGGTACTTGTCCACATCATCCACTTGCTAGCTGTGTGAACATGAGCAGTTGCACAATCTCTTCATATCTCAGTTTCTAAACCTATAAAATGGGGATAAAATAAATAATGCCAACTTTACAGGATCAATATCAGGATTTCAAAAATTTATATGTGTAAAGAATTTAAAGCCATGCCTATCACATAGGAAACAGTCAGTAAATGATGTTGATGCCATCTAGTATCTGGATTAAAGTTGAGAATCATCACCAGTATTCCAGAATTGTTAGCACTATTCCATAACCTAATAAATCCAGTAATATTTTGAAAAACCAAAGAACTGATCTTACCTATTGAGTAAGGGACCAGTTGTCTCTAAACCTTCAGCATCTATTATTACAATTACTTCTGAGATATGGTGAGGATGGAATATAATGGAATAATAATAGTGTCCAGTGTAGTTTAAACCTCAGTCCAATCTGATCATTTAAACTGTCCCTCTCAATATCTCATGAATGCCTAGTTAGCCTCTCAGACGGCTTTCCTTGCCCCAGCTTGGTTCCCTAAGATACTGTGGGGGTGCCGGAGGGAGGGCTGTGGCTTGTGTCACCTACAGTGGTCTTCTGGCACCCCTGGTCTCAGGGCAATGTGCTTTCTTATGTGGTGTCACTTACCTTGCTGAGGTTTATGTCAGAGCTTCATTTGTGGGGCTGCTTCTGATCTTCTCTCCATTTGCTTAGTAAGGTCTGTGGCCACTTCCTGGCTGACTCTGCCTCACCTCAGCTCCCACGGATGCTAAAAACCCTTTTAAAGTCACCTAAAATTTTCCTCTGTCCCTGTCTGGGCAGTCCACTCTCTCTGCTCTGTAGCCATCCATCTTGCCCCAGCCAGGGTGGCCCTCTCTGGCAAGCTCAGCAGCCAGACCCATCCATAAGGGAACTACAGGTAGCTGAGCAAAGCTCAACCTCAGGGATTCCCTCTGCTTTTGTATGTTACCAACCAGTCAGCTTGGCTCTACAGAAAGGTGACCACTTTCCAAAATACTAAATGGACATTATGGTGGGGGTAAAGAAAGGTGAGAGGAGAGAAAAGGGTCAAAGAGTGGAGGATAAGGAGACCTCCCTACACTCTCCACGTTACCCATACTCAACTAATGCACTTCTCTTGAGGCCAAAGTTTGGAGAGTAGAAAATCAGCACACACACACATACACACAAACCTGCCTTGTGCCCCCTCTTTCTCCACCCCACAATTCCCACATGGTGGGAAGGTTGTCTTTGGTTTCACCTCCCCTAGGTCACATCCTCCCTGAATGGAGGCTTCTGTCATAGGCAAAGGGATATCATCTCCACATGCAAGTGGGACTCTGGGAGCCTATATTCTCCAGGCTTTGTTACTAACCACATAAACAGACAGAAGATAGAATTTTTTTAAAACCTGCCTCAATAGGATAATCTGGTTTGCAAGACTGGATGCTCATCAAACTATCCTATTTTGGATGTCAGAGGCTGCCTATTTCCCCAGTCATCCTTCAGGTAGAAGGGTACCTCAAGCCAACAAGGACAAAGGGCAAAAGAGAAAACCATGTTCTAAGTTGTTATAAATTGTATCATATTATTTGCTTTTTTTTTTTTTTGAGACAGAGTTGTTTCCATTCTTGTCACCCGGGCTGCAGTGAGTGCAGTGGCGCTCTCAGCTCACTGCAACCTCCGCCTCCCGGGTACAAGTGATCCTCCGGCCTGAGCCTCCCAAGTAGATGGAATTACAAGCATGCACCACCATGACTGGCTAATTTTTTTTTAATTTTTAGTAAAGATGGGTTTTCACCATGTTGGCGAGGCTGGACTTGAACTCCTGACCAAAGTGTTGGGATTACAGACATGAGCCATCACACACAGCCTGCTTATTTATTTATATTTATATGAAGAGTAAAATATTATCATTCTTTTACTGATTTTCTAAGGAATGCCATTAATCTATATTACATCCCAGACAACTTCAACTTGCTAAACTGCCTTGATAATTTAGTTTTTAAATGAATAATAGAGGTTAAAAGACATGAATTTATTTTATAGATAAGAATTTAAGCAAAACATCCACTGTCAACAGGTCTCCTCTTGTAATTTCAAAAATTCTATAAATTCAATGTCCTTGGGAATTTGCCTAGAAATATTTTTTCTTGTTCTTATATAGATCTTCACAATTTTCTAGTCCAAAAATTTCTCTTACCTCAAAACCCCTCTATTGGCCTATTATTTGCTTTAGTTCTGGTTTCACAAAAACAGTTACTTCTAGTTCCTCAGCCTTATTTATCACATATCTGAGATACATTTAAATAACAAAGAACTTTAAAATGTGCATAAATAGCCCACAATGTAGATCCAAAAGCAACTCATGTTTAAGAGCAATTCATGTACTTTTTTTTCCTTTTATTCTAATCTCATGACAGATTACTTTCATGTGTTTTAAATAGCCACAGGATTACAAAATATACTAAAACTATCATCATAATATTGGAGCCTAAAAGAAAGTGTTTGTTGGATAGAAAAGATCATTTTATCGATTTTTGGTGTAATAAATTTCCACATTATTTTATTATTGCTTTTAGACATCAGTCCTCCCTGCTTGCCATCACACAGTGGAAGTCCAGTCACTTCTGTGGCTCCTTTCACAGCCACCGTGATAAACTGATAGACTAGTAACAAAAATGTCTGGATTCCAGTCTCTTCCAAATTCAGGTTTTTAATGGTGGGCTAAATATCACTGTGTCTAAAGGCACCTCAAACTGAAATGTTGCCAAGATAGAATTCATTCTCTTCTCTCCAAACACATTCTTTCTTCTTTAACCATTTTTCTGGCTAATTACTATCCTGTAACCAAAAATTTTGAATCACTGAGGCATTTTCAACTCAGATGCCTTTCAAAACCAACCATCATCAGTCACAAAATTCTCTAGATCATCCTATGTCTCTGAAAACTGCATTTTTCTCCTCACCTTGAGGGACACTGCCTTAACAAAGCCACTTCCTCACTGCCTGGATTACTACAAAAGCTTCCTACTCCGTTCCACAATTTTAAACCTCTTCTAACTCACCCTCTGTTTCCAGATCCAGAGCGTCTGTACTAATGATAATTTTGATGTTATAGAAGCTTACTGTTTCCAGAGCATCTTTAGATATACCTCTCTGGGCATTTCTTTTTTTTTTTTTTTTTTTTTGAGGTGGAGTTTCACTCTTGTTGCCTAGGCTGGAGTGCAATGGTATGATCTCAGCTCACTGTACCTCTGCCTCTCAGGATCAAGCGATTCTCCTGCCTCAGCCTCCTGAGTAGCTGGGATTACAGGCATGCACCACCACGTCCAGCTAATTTTGCATTTTTAATAGAGACAAGGTTTCTCCATGTTGGTCAGGCTGGTCTTGAACTCCCAACCTCAGGTGATTCGCCCACCTAGGCCTCCCAAAGTGCTGGGATTACAGGTGTGAGCCACCATGCTTGACCCTCTCTGGACACTTCTGATCATGCTATTTTGTCTTTAATACCTTTGATAGATCAATATTTGCTTTAGCTTTTTCTCCATCCAGTTTTTGGCTGGCTAATAAAATATAATTTCCTTAGCATGGTATTCAAGGAGCAAGACTGATTTTGACCCTGCATTTCTTGTCCTCCAGTATCAGAAAACTACCTGTAGCCATCTGTATTCATTTTCCAGGGATGCAGTACAGCAAACTGGACGAATTAAAGCAACGGACACGTATTGTCCCACAGTCCTGTTGGCCTGAAGTCTGAAACTGAAGTGTCAGCAGGGACGTGCTCCCTAGGAGCACAACCTAACACAAAGGCTACTTGGAATAATCTCTCTCCTAGCTTTTGTTTATCGTTCCACTTTTAGAGCTGCAGGTTTGGAGCTGTGCTATTTGAAGGAAAAAGTATACATAAATTAGTGTTCTATAAACCAGGAAGAAATGGAAAGCACACAAGGCAAAGAGGTTGGCTACCAGTCAGGAGGCTTCATTTGTTTTCATTTGTGAATTCCACTTCTACCCTTAGAGCTGAGATATTAAGGAAATTTGCAACAGCTGAAAATAAAAGCCTTGGCATTTTAAAGGATGTTAGAATGCTACACTGTATTCCATTATTTTCTTTTATTTCATTATAGTTTCATGATTTGGGACATAGTGTGAGCCTTTAACAAGTAATTTAATGAATGTAAAAAAATGATTTGGATAAACATAGAACAAAAATTAGCACACTGTTGATATGCAATGAGGGATAGCCTAAAGCTTTCACACATTCTTTTCCTTTCTTCATACTCCCACTGAATCTTCTAAACATTTGGGGGGTTTTCTGTACATTTTATATACATTTATGTATGTAAGGCACACATAAATATTCATAAAATTCCCTTTCTTTCCTTGAAACTTTTCAAATAGAAACAAATGAACTGAACATATCTCAACATGGTAACAAAACACACATCCAATAATTTTAAAAAGGTAATAGTATGTCAGTCGAGAGCATTGGTATTGCTAAGTTAATATATTTCCTTACTTTTTAAAAAATACCTAAGCAGTATCTTTTACAATTTGAGATACTGTATATTCTTTTCTTTTTTTAACCTGTTTTTATGATCTATCAGACATATAGAAGATTGCATGAAACAATTGTGCACCTAACACATAAAAGGGAAACCCTCACAACCACCACTCTGTTGAAGCACTGCTGGGCTGCAGGAGCCCACAGTCAGTATTCCTTCATGTTGAGGCTTTCATACAAAGCAACTCCGGCTTGGCATTTTATTGCTCAGGTTGTTTGATTACAAGAAGAAAAGAGCCTTCATGTCAGCACAAGTATTCCATCCTTTGTGAAATTCTTTTCTCTCTCTCTTTTTTTTTTCTTGAGACAGAGTATCACTCTGTCATCCAGGCTTCAGTGCAGTGGCACGATTTCAGCTCACTACAACCTCTGCCTCTCCCAGGCTCAAGAGATTCCCCTGCCTCAGCCTCCTGAGTAGCTGGGATTATAGGCATGCACCAAAATGCCCAGCTAATTTTTGTATTTTTAGTAGAGATGGGTTTTCGCCATGTTGGCCAGGCTGTCCTCGAACTACTGACTTCAAGTGATCCACCTGCATCAGCCACCCAAAGTGCTGGGATTACAGGACTGAGGAACCGTGCCCAGCCTTTTCTCTCTGAATAATTGAATTATTATATTGTCATTTTAGTTTTATATATGAGTCTTTTTATCTTGGTTTCTGAGATTTCCTCCCATGAAATGGATCTGATTTTGGTGCTGCCACAATCGTATTTCTAATTCCAAAAGATAAAAGTCAGAAGTTGGCATAAGATAAAAATCACCAAGATAAGACTGCTGGCATTACCTGGATAACACGTGCTCTGCCCTCCGTGGGCTTGGCCATACATGCCTTTTCCACAGAGATTTTCTGTTTCAGTTTTGAAACAGGCAATTTGTCCTCAAATTAAAGATGCAAAAGAATGGCCTGAGGGAAAACATGATTGGCCAGCATCCCGACCACCTAGTCTTTCATCTTAATTTCAAAAGTATTGCTGAAGCTGTGTGCCAAACCTGAGATGGGGTGTTTGCTGTGGAGTCTGTCCAGGACTCAGAACTCTAAGAACTACACACTAGATGCATATCTGCCTTCTTCCCCTGTCCTGCCTGAAGGAGAGTTGACCTGTTACCAAATGTAATCACCCAGATATCCAACTGGATTCCCTACACACTCAAAGCAGCACAACTGAACACAAGTTATAATTTTCCTTCTCAACAGAAACAAGATCAGATCCACACAGTCTATTCACTGAGACATTTCCCAGATTTGAAAGACAGAAAATGTACTAAAAGACAAATAGCAATTATTATATTACCTTGAACAGAACAACTAGCGGCATCATGAAAATGTAGCTCTTTTGGACTTCCATTTCAATGGGGGAAGCATGTTCCCAGCCACTGGATAAAATCTCACCAGAAATCACTCCTGATTTTCTTTTCACTTTGCATATAAAATAATTCTACAGTCACTTGGATGTATCATAGAAATATAATCTGTTCAGTCCAAGGTATTAACCGACACTCGAATGTTTATTGAAATGTAGGACAACCTCCTGGCTGCCTAAAGCTTGCACTGGCAGAGTGTCTGATTCAGGGAATGGGGATGATGTGGTTGTCTTCTCTTCTCACCTCCTCCCGATTCTCTAGCATTAGTTTCCACTTAGTCAAGGAGAGGAAAGAAAGGCAGGAAAACCAGATGGAAAAACTTTTAATTAGTGAATGGATGGTCCTGGGATTGTATCTGGACTCTGTGGCCCCATCATGTGTCAAATTTATTCTGTCTACCATAAGCTCCAGTTTAGACTCTTGTGGGTCCTACTGTGGCTTCTTCTGACGACAGCTCCCCTGATATGTGCTGTGCTGCTCCTCCACTGGCCCCTTTCCCCATCGATACTCAAGCATGGAATGATCATCTAGGAGAGGCTGCCTTTTTGCCTGACTGTTGGTAGTAGTGTAGTTAGATCCACTCTCTCACTTTGCTCTTTTATATTTTCAAAGTGAAAAAGGGATTTAAGAGTCACAAATGTAGTTCTTCAATCATCTACTTTGAAGATTCCTTCATAGTCATAGGACTTACATTCACTTTGGTAACTGCCTCAGCTGAAATTTGTTTTAACATGCTGTTAGATGTTCATTCAATCTTCCAATAGTTAATTTAACAAATATTTATTGAGAGCTAATTATGTGCCGAGCTCTCTACTAGGTGATATAAAATTAAACATGGTACCTTCCTTTTCTTGAAATTTTACAAAATTTTTCTCCGTCTTTAGTAGATGAAGGTATTGGAAAGATGGGTCAAGGTTTGTACATAAATAATTAAGTTCAATCTCTAAGTGCTACAGAAGGAGAATCAATCATTTGCTGTAGGACCACTGGGGAAGGAGGAATTCATTCTCAAGGAGTAGTAGGGCTGTCTTCGGTAATTTCTCCATAACTGTGTTATATTCAACTATATGCTCCCTTGGGATGAAGGAGAAGAAAGGCTTGCCTTACATATGGAGAAGTCTAAAATAGAGATTATTTGTAAAATAAGTTGAATTCTGTTTTTTTTTTTTGTATACTATATACAGAAGGTTTTAAAAAGTCAACCCTTCACTTAAATTCCAACCTAGTAGATATCCTCTTAAAAGCAGTTTTAAAAAGAGTAGATATGGCATAATGGAAAGAGCCTCCTGAATGAGATCCTTCTTAGCAGTCAGCTTCTCTAGAAAAAAGCATACCTTGAGAGCAATGCTGTCATAGCATACCATGATACCCAACCACACAGCAATGTAGCTGCCTTGACTGATTTGCCTCCTATTTTGAATTATAAGATCCCTAGTGGAAGAGATTCTGATGCAGACACTTGTATGTAGTAAGCATCAAGCAAAAGATTTTTAAATTAGTGAATCTGTAATAATTTACCCATCTTTGCATTTCCAAATCCCATAGTTTCTCAACTTCTAGTTAAAAGGTTTGATAACAATGCTTAAAGACCAAGAAGAATAGTTTTTAAAAAGTAAACACATTTGTCAGACCATGTGTCTCACGTTTGGGTCAGAAAATAGTCACTAAATATTAGCTGATCATTTAACATTTCTTCCCTCAGTCCCAAATTCTAATATTTTGAGAAAATCCAGGTTAGCCTAAAATATTAATTATAAACATGTTTTGGGGGATCTTGTTTTGCTATGCTTTAAGTTAAATGTATCAGCAATCAAATGGCAGGAAAGAAGATACATGTTCAAAATAAGATTTAACCATTATAAGGGCTTACTGGTTTAGAGTCCATCCATCTCCTAATGTTTCACTTTTTCCTGGAATTCTCTGCATCAGGGACATCATTTATCCTTTTGTTGGACCATCCTTAGCTCTTCTGTGTCTCTGTTAAACTCTCTTTAATTGTTTTAAACTTCATGTATTTTTCTTCTACTTTTATCTTAAATACTTTAAGTCTTATATTATGACAATAAGCCTTCACCCATACCTTTTGTTTATAATTTTTTATTGGTTCTATAATTGTAATTCTTTGTCTTCAATTTTTTCCCATTCTGTGCTATATTTTACTTTTTCATTCTCAGTCTGATTTTTCTGTTCTTATCTTTCATGAGTTTTTTAATTCATATTTTTTGTAAATTCTTTTATTTTTTAATTTTTTTTGAAAGAAAAAGAGAGAAAAGAAAGAAAGAAAGAGCAAAAGAAAGAAAAAAGAATGAGAGAGAGAAAGAAAGAGGAAGAGAGAGAGGGAGAGAGAACGGGATTCTTGTTCTAATGCCCAGGGTAGAATGCAGTCTAAAAATGGGTATTAAAAACCTCTTTTATGCCAATAATTGTGCTTAACAATGGAGACAGGAAGGAATAAGGGATG
>CAUYQU010082872.1:0-24064 GCA_963574635.1 Cheracebus regulus | reverse complement strand
CATCCTCCGTCAGGCCTTGTTCTCTTGCTGATGAGGAGCTGCGATCCCCGGTAGGAGGAGAGGCATTCTGATTTCGGGTGTTCTCAGCCTTTTTGCACTGGTTTCTTCCCATTTTTGTGGATTTATCCACCTGTCGTCTTTTAATTGCCGACTCTCAGATTGGGTCTCTGAGTGGACGTCTGGCTTGTTGGTGATGAAGTTTTTTCTGTTTCTTAGTTTTCCTTCGGGGGCGCTCCTTCCCCACAGAGCTGGGCCTTCCTGGGTTCAGCTGTGCTTTCTCCGTCCTCAGCGCTTCCAATTGCTGTTCTCCTTGTGGGGATGGGACCAGCAGAGCCCGACTAAAAGGGCACCCAGTCCCGTACACTTCACACCGAGAAGCGCCGCGCCGGCCAAAAGAGTCGCGCTGGCGACCTGTGTGGCTCCTTCGCCGGGAATCTCCCAGTCTGTGGGCATCAAAAATTCATCTGCAATTGCGGCATCCACTCGCTTTCTGTGCTTTCACTGGGAGCTACAATCCTGAGCTGCTGCTACGTGGCCATCTTGGATCTCTCTCCGCCCAGTGATGAAGTTTTTCTGTTTCTTAGTTTTCCTTTGGCGGATGCCCATTCCCCACAGAGCCGGACCTTCCTGGGTTCGCTGTGCTTGCTGTGAAACTCTCAGTCCTCAGCACTTCCAATTGCTGTTCTCCTTGTGGGGATGGGCCAGCCGAGCCCATCCGTCCGTATACTCCACACCAGGAAGCGCCGCGCTGGGGCACCGGCAAAACAGCCGCGCCAGCCAAAAGAGTCACGCTGGCGACCCGTGTGGCTCCTCTGCTGGGAATCTCCCAGTCTGTGGGAACCAAAAATTCGTCGGGAAGTGCACTCGTTCTCTGCGCTTTCACTGGGAGCTACATTCCTGAGCTGTTGTTAATCAGCCATATCTTGGATCTCTCTCCTCTTAACTATGTATTTTAATATGCTAGGTCTCTTGGAGTATAGGTCTCTTCTCACTTGTTTTCAGGTCTTACAGAGGCCAAAGTGGAAGTTGGCTAAGCCAATAAGGTCTTCAGCTCCACTTTGCTAGGATAACCCTATACATTTTTGGTAAGCCACTTGTATGCTTATTTGGAGCTCAGAAATCCCAGAAACAGAGTGTATATGTTGCTTTAATTCTGATAAAGAAGTAATCTGGGTAGTAGAAAGTAAGCAAGAATGGTACCTACTGTCCTGTGGCTCATATTCTTAAGAGAAAACAAAATATCATTTAAACAATTAAGAGTCCCTGTCCCCTAACAACACAAATCCATAGGCACACAAATACACATATGCCTCACTCACTTACCTGCAGCACACAAGCAGAAAGTTGTATGTAAAGAGCAACCTAAAGCCTACTTTCAAACTCAGCCATTTTTATTCTAACAGATTAGATCAAAATCTCATATTTTCATACATCTAAAAGCATCTGGAAGTATCCAGGCTTCCTGGCTTACCATCATATTTTTTTCCTTATCTAATTGAGATGTGCCTATAGGAATTTGCACTCTTCTGTCAACAGAGATGATTATGATGAATGCTGTTTGATAATAATATTTTAAGAAACAAAAAATTAAAGGTGTTAAAAATCCTTTCAATATGACCGCCTCTGACTTTTCAGATTGTTTCTTGCCAAGCATGTTATCATACGTGGAGGCATGATTCTGGACTGGAAACTGGGGGTTGATTGAAGTGATTATTAGGTGGGAAATGATTTCACAGCCTATGTACCAGGCAGTCAGGGGAAATGGGCTAGCCTTGACACTTGTGTGAGAACTAGGAGAGAAGCACACACTGTGGACTGTTCTGGTAAATGAGTAGAATATGTCTCACTTCTCTTCACAAGTTTGTTGAGCTGAGTGGCTTAAACTCCCACAGAGTTCCTCTACATTGGCCATTGATAAACATGCAGTAATTTAGGAGGTAATTTAAAGACATTGAGTCATAGTTTAAAGTAAGACATTTCTGTTCTCTGGCTAACACTGGTGAATAGCATGCTTATGTGAATTTATTTAACAAAAAGTGCACTGCTTGTACTCCAAGCAAAAGCAGTTCTGAGCCAGTGTTTCCTGTATCAAGCATATGTGACATCTTGTGAGATGAGATCTTCGTGTCCAAATAGGATTTTTAAAAATTGTCTCAAAGTACCTAAATTTATTTCTGTTTAATATTGCAGTTAATTTTTATGAGTGTGTGTGTGTGTGTATACACACACACACATACACACACACACACATATATAACAGATAATCTCATGTACTATATATATTTCATACTATATATAAGTTAAAATCTACTTTGAGAAAACAATTTTTTTTTGAGACAGAGTCTTGCTCAGTCACCCAGGCTGGAGTGCAGTGGCGTGATCTTGGCTCACTGCAACTTCTGCCTCCCATGTTCAAGTGATTCTCCTGCCTCAGCCTCATGAGTAGCTGGGATTACAGGCACTTGCCACTATAATCGGCTAATTTTTGTATTTTTAGTAGAGATGAAGTTTCATCATGTTGGCCAGGCTGGTCTTGAACTTCTGACCTTGTGATCTGCCCACCTCAGCCTCCCAAAGTGTTGGAATTACATGCGTGAGCCACCGCGCCTGGCCTGAAAATTTTTTAAACAAAATAATATTAGCCTTTATAAAGAAGCTTACATAATTTTGAATATCCTTGAATAAAAAGTAGATGTTAAGTACAAATACACAATCAGGTTTAAAATTAAATTTTTTTAGAATTAGATAAAGCACAAATTTTAAAATGATAAAATGGATCAAGAATCTCATAATTTTTTAAATCTAAAAACTATCTGGTATGCTCTTATTTTTCTTCTATATTTAAATAACTTCAATTAAACAGAATAAAAATCTGAAATAATAATAACTTACTTTTGGATAATTACTACTTAATATCTTTGCAAAGTCAAAAACTTAGCCTCAAGAAGTAATAAATATAAAAAATAATAATACAAATAAATAATGAGAATAAAAGTTTGCTCTGGAAATAATTGTATATGAAACAAAATCATTTCTCCATAAAATGTCACATTTATTTTATACAAACTAAATTTGGTTTCATCATTTCATTTATAAGTTAAATCACCATAAAATAGTCATCACTTTTGAGAACTTATTACATTTTCAAAATATTTACTCGAGTGAGTAATATTATCCATATTATTCCTACATCAACTGAAGAAATTGAAGATAGCATATCTATTAGACTAGCCCTAGGATACATCACTTGTCAACAGCGGAACTAAAATTTGATACAATTTCTAGTTAATTTCATTGCCTCTTTCACCAAGCCAGACAAAGAACTGTTATTTTGAAAAGATTATCTGTGAATATTGAGAATATTTTATTTTCCTTGGTTCTTTAATATTATACTACCTATCAAAAAATTCTTTCAGACATTTTATTTGTTCATTACAAATCTTTAAACTTATTTTAATATGGCATATTTAAAAATAGTTTTCACAGAAATTTTCTAGTATGAACTAAAAGAGTTTGTTTGCCAGTCCATGAGATTAATTGCCATCTATAATTATAAAATCCATATTTGTATTCAGGAATTTTCTAGACTTATCCTAAAATTTTTAAAAAGAATATAGAGCAATGTACTAAAAAATGATACTGAGAATGTGAAAAAAGTGCCATATAAATGTGAAAATTATATTTACAATCTACCTCCTTCTTTATCATTATTGCATTGAATAATTACAGAATCTCCAAAGCCTTTTAAATCTTGAAATATTTTTCTAAAGAAATATTTTTATAGTTTCCTTCTTTGATTACATTCACTTTATATGAAAATCCATAAAATTTATTTTGTAAATTTAGCTAAACCTTAAAATTGACTTGATTTCTGTAGCTATATATATTATTACATTTTCATAGATATATATGTGCACGTATGTATATATAAACTGAATCTGCAGAACATTCCTGTGAGGCAGTTATATTACTATTTTTCCCAGTTCAGCATATTTACAGTCATTGTCATCACCTGGAAAATTTATAGTTTAGTCTCTACCTTTAAATAAACCCCTTAAATTTGTTGTCAATCTAGATCAGATCACGTTGCCTTTGTCTCTTCAGATATGCTAATTTTGAAGGCTTCTGACCCCGTCCCACTCTTTGTCAGTGGCCAACCAAGAAGAAGGTCAATTGGAATGAAACTGAATTGGCTTAATCTTGGCCCCTTCTTCATAATATCTCAGCATGCTTTGCTGGAAAATTGAAATATTTTAAGCCATGTTCACAACAAGTTGTTGTTGGCTTTATAAAATTTGTAATCAAAGTGCAAGACCAAATATTATATTATCAGTAAGTAATGATATATTTATTCATGCATTCTGCCAGAATTCCTATTAGCTGAGTCTCTGAGTCTGTGCTTTTAATTTAAATATTTGAATTCAACTACCTCACCAAAAGAAAGATTATCAGAACCTAAAAGTCTATTACTGCTGTTTACATAATAGTTACACATTGAATCAAAATTATGTTATAGAAAGTTTCTGAATATATAACAGTAATGGAGAAAGAAAGGAAAATTTAAACATCCTCTAGGAATTACTAATACATCTATCTACATTTCTGGCAGAGAATGTGGTAAGAATATTATAAAAGCATCATTTTGACATCAAATTCAATTTGAGGGCAAAAGAATCTAAAATTTTCTATAACTCTGGGAATTGCATTGATTCCAAAAGTGATCCAAAGGCACTTCTTCAATCTTTGAAAATATGATAATTATTACTGTGAAAAAAAATTAAGAAACAGAAGAAACCAAAACATTTTTCAAGGAAAATGAGTTGACTTAGTTAAAAATAAGAAGAAAAGTAATATTCTTTCTTTCTCTAGAAACTTAAAACACAAAAAGAGAAAATGGCTGATGAATAAATACAGATTTTGTTATACTGTCATCCTGGGGGCAGTTCATTTCTCAAGATGACTGCATATTTCCAACCTGATCTCAATGAGCTTTTGCTTAGAATAACTATAGAAAGACTTGAAAAAATAATGTTTTCATTTTGTATGCAAAATTTTATAAAAAATGTGTGTGCATTGTTGTGATAAGCAGAGATTGTCATACAACATATTCAGGGGAGGTGGGCCAGTGAACTCAGAGCTATCCAGAAACTCTGTAATGATAAAAATATTCCGAAATCTTCTCTATCCAGTACCATCACTAGTCAAGTTTGGCTATTGAGCACCAGAAATGTGGCTAGTGCACTTAAGAAGCTGAATTTTGAATTGTATTAAATTTAAATATAGATAGCCATACATGGCTAATGCTAAACAGTTTAGATGTCACACTTTCATTTTAGTTATGAAAAAAGTTGAAATGCAGCTATAAGTTCCCAATAATACAGCGAAATGGCAGAAACTAACACAGACACCCCATCTAATAATGAGTTTGATGTCCTTTCTTCCTTTTAAAACAAATATTTATCAGCACTTTCTGTAAGGGTAACAGGTATTGAAGTTTAACTGCATGCACAAAATGTGGACAAAAATGATCCACTGACTCAGGAATAGGTGTACTCTGAATCTTTTTTTAAAGCATTTTACTGCCTTTTTTGGCACAATGTCATCAAGATTTTAGAAACAGAGGTATCAAAAGAAAATCAAGAGAATTGAGTCAAACCTGTGTTTACCCTGTGTATAAGTTATACAGCAAAATTGGGTCATTGTATTATTGAGAGATTGAGAATCTACATGAATGTGCTTAGGGCAAGGTGAAACATGTGATAGATGTTTGATATGTGTTAGCTTAATTGTTTTTAAGAGCTTTATTGAGGTATAATTGCCATAAAACAAATCACCCACATTTCATAAAAAGTTTGATGCCATAACGTAGAATATCTTTTAAGGTGGTAAACTGAGGCAGTTGTACAATTTGCCTCATTTGGTTTTCCTCTTCTCCTGGATTCTCATCCTGACCTGTCTGTTGTCAAACAGCTTGTTTCATATATCTTGTCCTGATTTTTACTTGTAGGCAAGAGTAAATCCAGTGTCTCTTACTCAGTCTTGGTCTGAAGTAGATGCCTGATTTGTAAACAATTCTAGATACATCCAGAGGTAACTTTACCCTTCCACCTGTTTTCCAGAAACCTTAAGCTTTTACTTTCCTATTAAAATTCTAACATATTCAACTGCTTTGTACCTTTAACCTTTGTTAACATCAGCCCCGCTCCCAAAATTCCTAATAAGGTATCAATGCCATTATCTGCCTCTGTTACTTACAGTCACAGGCAGTCATGCTTTGCCAGCAAGTCGCATAACCAATTTATTTATTCAATATAAAATATGTAAGGAGTGGTTTTGTTGAGGTTTAATCTACAATTGGATCTAGGAGAAATAATTGGGGAGAATCCAGAAGTAACATCAGATTTGGTTTAAATTACCGATGCTTATCAGGGTCATACAACTTTTGCAAATATGTTTTGTATTGCACATATGTGCATCCTAAAAGCAAGCCACTGAATCACTACTTGGAATCCTGCATTTGGGGGCTGTGAGTTTGAGAATGGATTAAAATCTGTCTTAAGTAGTTTTAAGTAACTGGAGCTTGACTCAAGCGTGTGTAACAATATATAACATTTCTGAGTATTTAATATATGTCCAGAACATTTTAACTGCTTTGTATAATTTATCTTCTGTCTTTTTAGATCTTAGCAATAATCCTGCAGTTATATTAACCCCATTTTACAGATGAAAAACTGAAACATGAAGAAGTAAAATGTACACAAGGTTACAAAATTAGCAATGGAACTTAGTTTTTATTTTGAACATTTGCTCTCATCACACACTGTGCTAAGTGAATATTAACAGCATATGAGACAGAGAGAGGCAGACCACATTCTTCACAGAATACTATATAATATGTGAACACCATTGCTAGATTTGTGAAGTGATTTTTTTTATTGAGAGTTTTCTCTTTTGCCATTCATTTCTCTTATATTTAGCACTCATGTTATTTTGGGTTCATTATCTCAGGGGAAGATGTATCCAGGGAAAAATTAGAGAAGAAAAGTATTTTTTGGCTGGTGTTATATGGAGCAGGGGAGGGGGAGACTCTTGGAAAATGCTGTATTCTCTTTTAAGGGATAACTGCAGAGCCTCACATGGCAGAAAATTACTGGTGATGACCATCAGATATGGGAGGTCATGTAGATGAGAACAGAAGATGTGGCAAAGGTGACCTTTGTGAGCCAGCATCAGATAAGGACAATTGTTCAATATCAACACCTATGTGGACAAGGGTACAAATCCACCCCGACCCCTGATACTTCACAAAGCTGCAGTAACCTTTTATAGGAGAAAAGACACAGAAACTCCAGACAATTATAAAGTTACAATAACTCTGGATTTGTCATTGAAGGTAACGTGAGTTGTGGAAAAATTAAGAACACTCTACTTTTTGCACATGATGACTGTGCGCTGAGATTAAACTCTGCTATGAAGTCACAACAATATCAGTAAGGAACTCCGATGGTAATCCAGAGATTAGTATGAAATGAGAATTTTACAAAGAACAGGATAATTAGGACTAAATGAAGAAGAGATTGAATTGGTGATTTATGGAAAGAGCCCCTGACCAAAGAAAGGTGAAAATCAGTATTGAACAGATTTCAGAATCTGATGAACCATAGTATCTTCTCTATATGACTACACTGTCCAAAATTTCTTTTAGAGATTCTTTTAGATGAACTTTCCATATATTTTACTTAAAGAGAAAATGCCACTAAATGTGATATGAGTAATGTTTTATTTGATATTATATGAGAGGCAGTGTGCTAAGGGCTTTGTAGATATATTTCTATCTTTTTGATAACTCTGAAATACATTAGAGTGTGCCTACCCTATAAGTAGTGGAGTCAAGGGGGAAAAATAGTTTGACTTTCAACAAAATCTTTTAAGTGCTGGGGTATCATTTTAGGATATTTTCAATAGTTTATTGAGTCACATATTAAAATAATTATTTTATTTCATAATCATAAAAAATTGAACAGTAAGGAAATAGAATTTTTATTAAGTAGAAAGAGAAATGAAAAGGATATATTTAAGCATCTAAATCAGGCAGGCCTAAGTGAGATTGCACCACTGGAAAAGGGATTCTACTAGAGTCCTGGGGTGGGAAGGAAGGAAGTTATAACATGGAATGAAAGAATCCAAAGGCTACCAGGGTTCCATAGAGCAACTTTTCTTCCTTCACAATATTGTCTGTAACTTCTGGTCAACAGTCAGATTTTGAAGATAAGAGAATGATTTATTGAAAAGACACATTCAGACTTCTCCAGTGGTGTACATACTTTCATGTTCAATAACACATAGGCTATGAAGTTTTCTTTCCTCCTTGAAAAATAGTGTTACCACTTATCACTGGAGGCAAAAGTATTTAATCCTAAAACAATGTAGTTTAGTGCTACAGAGACCTCTCACACTCACTCTTTACATACCTGGAAATCTTGATGTTTCTTGTAGCAAGGACAAATGATTCAGAAAGCTCTACAGATGAGTGAGGAGAAAATACAGAAAAAGATAGTTCTTGGGGGATTTACTTTGAAGCATTTTATGGGAGCAAATGTACATTAATAGATAATATTCCTCATGAGGTTATGATATTAAGGTTGAGCTTCATCATTGAGTAAAGGATGCAATCTTGATCATTGTATGACAGAAAATATTTTCTTAAAAGTCCAAGAACCTAATTTTTGGTCAACAAATGTAATGGCCTGAATGGTCTGAATCTGAGAATATGCTTAAAACTATAACCTAAAACTTTCAAGCTGTAGCACAGCCATTGTGTAACCAAGAATGAGGGAATGCAAATCTATAGAGAAAGAGAATTATGAAGCCCATGTGCAGAGAATGTTGGAGAAAAGCAAGGGAAGGGGGGATATAACCAAGATCATTGCATATTTTTGAAGCTGTAACACAGGCCTCCAGTTACCAAATTCAGAATATTTCTGGGGTTCTTAGGTTGATAAAACATCTCTACCTTCCATAATTATAATACAAATAAGTTACTTACTCTCTTATTTGCTTACTTGAAGTGTATTTAATTTATTTATACAAATTTATTTGCAATAAAAGACCTCTATTTAATCCAAGACAATCAGTCTGTTTCATTTCTTCCTGAAAGTAAAACCCTTAGTATCCTTCATTAGTATCTGAAACTATTTCCTGCATATGTACCCAAATATTAGGTCCTCATCCAAACAGTAAAATTTTCTGGCTTCATTATTGATTTTGACATTGAATTAGCACCTGTTTTAGAGTATGCTTTAATTATTCTAAAGGCATTTATTTTTTACTTGAATCACAAACTTTTGAAAGACATACTATGCATACAAGATATCCTCCTGCTTCTGTAACACATAATACATTTATATGCATTTTAAAGAATGTTGAACTGTCTGTTGATTAAGTGAAATAAAAATGTGAATATATAGCAAATTGAAGCAATTTTCTAGTACCATCATCTACTTATGAAATAGTGATATTATCTCAGTGATAGAAAAATGTGAAATTTTGCTGATCCTAAGAATCTATTGCTTAAATAGAACCATCTATTAATACTCTATAGGACAGCCAAATCTATTTTATTTTGTTTGTCTGGATAGGTATTTTAGGGTAAAATCTTACTGCTTCTTGTTTTCTTCCTTCATTTTTTGTTTGTTCTTCTGAGAAAAGCATAGGCATATTAACAAAAAATAGTGTCCTTTTGGCCTCACTGTTTTCATGCTTCTTCAGAACAATCTTCATTTTCTTAATGCAAATGTACAGCACAATGTATTGGACATCACACTATGCAAATACACACTAAAAACAAATACAACTATGAAATTGTAGCTAGTATATGAGTTTGTCAAATTATCATAATATTGAACCTTTTACACATGAATTTTTTAAATTATTTGGAGAACTTCTGAGTAGGTAATGCCAGCTACCTAAATCTGAATCTCTCCCTATATCCTCCAAAATTTACAGTTAACAAAAGCAGCAACAAATAGAACCAAATGAATCCCCTGTCTTCAGAATAACTGGGGCACAGAGAACACAATGTAGTTATAATTAATGATGAGTAGAAAAATGTTTCCATTTTTTAATAATGATTTCTCTCAGTCTTTCACCACAGCTTTTGCAAAGAATGAAATGTGGGTCTGGCAAATGTGCATGAAAAAGAATAGATCAGGCATGTTGGTTCATGTCTGTAAACCCAGCACAGTGGGAGGCTGAGATGGGTGGATCGCTTGAGCCCAGGAAGTCAAGGCTGCATGAGCCATGATTATGCCACTGCACTTTAGCACTCCAGCCTGCAAGGCAGAGCAAGATGCCGTCTCAAACAAACAAACCAAAAAAACGGGGGAAGAGAGAGAGAGAGAATGTCAAATGACCCACCAGAAAATGTGAACATATTTGTATAGAGGAGGTCGCTGACTACAGCAAAGGAACTGCAAGGGAACTCAAGGTAACTGTCCTGGAAAGTTCAAATTATGGGAAGAATGGGGTCAAAGGATGGAAGAGATGTCCTTGGGATCCTTGAATGTATGAGAAGAAGAAAAGAGAGAAAGGATAATTTCAGCAAAATGGCAGAGTAAGCAGCTCCAAAGAAACCTTGGGTAGAAGAAAGCAGAGACTGTCACAACCAACTTTGCTAAAAATCCTGGGAAACAGAGGTTTATGATAAATAAGCAAACACTGAGTCAGGACACAAGACAAGTCAAAAATAGGATAGGAAGGCTTTGTGGTGTTTACTCTAGAATGAAAAGTGTGGTAGTGACATCTGAGTAGACAGATAAACAAGTAACATAGAATTGAAAGTCAAGAAATAATATAGTACCTATGAAACTATGGTATTTTAAAACATAAGCATCTCAAGTCACTCAGGGAAAGATAGGCTACACATAAAAATAATCTCTCTCCAAGTAGATTACATTTGTAAATGTAAAAAAAGTAAAATTGTGGAACTACTAGGATAAAATACGGATGATTCTCCAGTAACCTGTTGAGAAAATTTTATTCTTTGATTCAAAGTATTGATGCAATAAGATCAGGAATTGAAAAAAACTGATTACATGATTATTTTTAAATATACGCTAAATTATGAGCAAAGTCAAAAGACAAATTACAAGTTGAGAGCAAATATACATTCTGCATATTACAGATAATTTGTTCATCCCTAATACGTAAAATAACATTTTTAATTTCACCTTTATTTATTTTAAATGGACAGATAAAATAGTATGTAATTATGTACAATATGACAACTTGAAGTATATATATACTGTGGAATGGTTAAACCTAGCTAATTGAAATATGCATTGTCTCACATAGGTATCATTTTTGTAGTGAAGACATTTAGCATTCATTCTCTCAGCATTCTTTAAGAATACAATACATCATCAACCATAATTACCATGCTGTGCAATAGATCTCTTAAACATATTCCTTCTGCCTAGCTGTAATGTTTGTATCCTTTGAGTAACATTTCCCCAATTCCCTGTATCCTTCAATCCCAAATTCTGATAGAAGAGGCCATAGCCTCCAGTGAGGGCCTCTTTTGGCCCATGGATATTCCACTTTGGGAAGTTATTTTGCTGGAGGTTGCATCATTTTTACTGGTATAGGGCTGGAAAAGACCAGCAGTTCTCAAATTCTGTTATTTGGAATCAAAATAGTTCCACACTATTCTCCATAGTTGTTGCAATATAATAACTTTATTATACATTTTAAAATAAATTTTTAAATGTAATTGGATTGTTTGTAACTCAAAGGATACATGTTAGAGACAACGGGTATTCTATTCTCCAAGATATGCTTATCTCACATTGCATCCCTGTATCAAAACATCTCATGTACCCCATAAATATGTATACCTACTATGTACCCTCAAAAATGTTTTAATTTTAAAAACTCCACAGGTCTCTGCTTGAAGGACCTTTTAGGAGTTGGAGGTAGCATATGCAGGACAAATAATGTAATGACTCCTGGTCTCTCATATAGAAAAAATATGCATTTATTTAATTTACTTAATATCTTAAGCATCCACATTCTATTTTATATAAAGAAAAGCACCTTGGTGTTAATGTAATTCCTGAAATACTACTTAGCTTTCTGATTTCTGTTTATTTATTATACTTTAAGTTCTGGGGTACATGTGCATATTGTGCAGGTTTGTTACACAGGTATACAAGTGCCATGGTAGTGGTTTGCTGCATCCATCACCCCGTCATCTACATTAGGTGTTTCTCCTAATGCTATCCCTTCCCAATCCCCCCCACCTCCTGCTTTTCCTCCCCTAGCCCCCCAACCCCAGACCCCAGTGTGTGATATTCCCCTTCCTGTGTCCATGTGTTCTCATTGTTCAACACCCACTTATGAGTGAGAACATGCAACGTTTGGTTTTCTGTTCTTGTATCAGTTACTTGGAACCAACCCAAATACCCATCAATGATAAACTGGATAAAGAAAATGTGGCACATATACACCATGGGAAACTTTCTGATTTCTAAGAGCATTTTCAGTTCTAATGATTTTATATCTACCTATCTACCTACCTATCATATATAATGGGTCCTATGATATACATATGTACATGGATATGTACATATATATACATATCTACCTACCTATCTACCTACGTATCATGTATAGATATCATTCTAAGATATATAGGACCATTTTATATGATAGGTAGGTAGATAGGTGGATATAATGTGCTGGACGCACTGGAATGTAAGAAAGTATTTTATTTTGGAGGATCAAGAAGGATTTAATAGAGGATGTGTGATTGAGTTGGACCATGACAGACATATAAGATTTCAACAAGTGAAGGTGGCAAAAGTCATTTCAGGGCGAGGGAACAATGCACTAGAAATAACAATAGGCAAGAACATCAAAAGACACTTCGTTTATTAAAAATTAGGGTTGAAATGACAAGGGGCAGTGACTCATGCCTATAACCTCAGCACTTTGGGAGGCAGAGACAGGAGGATCTGTTTGAGCCCAGGAGTTCAGGATCAGCCTGGTCAACAGAGTGAGAC
Source organism: Cheracebus regulus (assembly GCA_963574635.1). Classification (NCBI taxonomy): domain Eukaryota; kingdom Metazoa; phylum Chordata; class Mammalia; order Primates; family Pitheciidae; genus Cheracebus; species Cheracebus regulus. The sequence goes on along the minus strand of CAUYQU010082872.1, from coordinate 11,003 downwards.
CATATATCTACAGAAAAATTCAAAAATTAGCCAAGCATGGTGTCATACACATGTGGTCCCAGCTACTCAGAGGGCTGAAGTGGGAGAATTTCTTGAGCTGAGGAAGTCAAGGCTACAATAAGCCATGATTGTGCCACTGCATTACAGCCTGAGTGACAGAGAAAAACTCTGCCAAAAAGAAAAGAAAAGGAAAAAAAAACAGAGAGAGAGAGAAAAAAACAGAAAAAGAAAATAAAACAAAAAGAAGCAGGGGTTTAAGAGAATTGAAGAGTATATAATGTTAGAAAACTAGTGTAAAACTAGGCAGAATGAGTTAAACATCTTGCCTAGGAGTTTTAATTTTATTCTGTAGAAAATTCCCATTTAATTTAAATATTTAACTAGGAAAGACATAATCAAATGGTGCTTCTGAAAAGAGACTCTGCAAGGCAGCATTCTCAATAGGCATAAATAAAAAAGATAGAAGTGTCAGATGAAATCACAGAATTTATATGAAAGTGCCAAATGATAGCAGAGTCTGGAAGAGTGACAAGTCCAGGACAGGGAAGACAGCAGATCAAAGAGAGCGGTGAGGCCGTCAGCAAGGCTGGGACAGTAGAATAAAAGTCAGTTCACTTTCACTACAGAGAGGATCCTAGAGATTGGAAAAGCCCCTAAGGATGCCTGACAAGCTTTTGTTTTCTCAGTGGTGCTCCTCAGAGGCTCATGTCATAAATACCGAAGTTACTAAGATAAGATGAAACACATATGTCCCAAAGAGCACAAATATTAAGGAGACCCCTCGAAATGTATTTTTTAACCAATTCTCTACTTCTGTCCAGAACACCAAAGGAAACTTTCTGATTTTCAGTCCTCCCTGAAAATACAGTCATGTTGCCATCAGTCCTGCTAAGTTAAAAGGCACTGTGGACTTTGTGACTTGTTGCAAGATCTTCTAAATTTCACCAACAGTGTTGCTCATGGCCCAGTTAATCCAGAATCAGGGACCACTGGGAACCTGGGACACTAGCAGTCTGGCATCTCCAAAGAAATGATTCTTACTGACCTCTTGTTTATAATTTGGTTCTCCTTATATTTGAATTTGTGTAACTCCAATGTGACAGATGCATATGTGTGTGTGTGATTGTGAGTGTATGACTGTGGAGAGAACACAAATTTAGCTCATGTCATTTTCCAAATGTTTCAAGAAACTGACACTTTAGGAGTCTGGTATAAAGAAAAATGAGTCCTTTCACTTCCAGGTTAGTAATTTGAATTCAGCTCAGCCCAGTATTAACTCTAAGTATGAAATATGTGTTGTTTAAGTTGGCTCCATAATAAAAATAAAATGTCTGGCCATTCAGACCTGAAAGCCACCCATATTCTCCAAATCAGCAGCACACAATTATATTCTAAGTGAGGATAAACACTGTAAGATGCAATAAGATGGCTTAATGTAGTACTTTACTCAAGCAATATGTAAATATATTCTGAATCACTCCAATATAATTTTTACTCAAAATAGAAATTAAATAAGCAGGCTCTATTTTGGCCACACATTAATAGAGGGATGAATTAATCTATGCCTTACTGAGACTCGAATTTGAGGGCAAGACTTCTTTAGGCTATAAGTAGGTTGTATTCTTTGGAGATGGGGAATATACCCTAAAAATCCAATGCCAGTTTTTATTACTTTACTTTCCTCTAATGAAAATATTCTGCTGTGGCATAAAGCTCGGGTTCAGCGTAGACACTACATAACATTTTTGTAATGAATGCATGAATAAATGGATAGTCTGTGAACTGAAAATAGAACTAGAACCCCTAATATATTCAGTTTATTTTATACAGCTTGAAAATACATCAAAAATAACTTGAATCAAAAAGAGCACAGTCATCTTGAAGACGACTTGGAAGAGAAAGCACAGATGGAGGAAAGAGGACTCGCCCCCGTCACCTGACTTCCTCGGAGATGGCTGCCCCGCTTTTTCACTTTCTGTACTGAACCTAGAAACAATACCTTCTTCCAATTCAGATGTAACACTATTCTTCCTGCTTGATTTTACTTCCCAACCCTTTACTTAAATGTCTGATTCCTCCTGAGTCAGAATAAGTGTTTTCATGCGCAGAAAAGGAGTGTGAATGGGTGCTTGATGTTTATTGAAATAAATAGAATAGGTCTGCACTTTTTTCCATTTATTTGCTCCAAAAATACTTAAGACTCGAGGATGTATTAAACATTGTTTTTGGTGTTAGAGACACAGCAATAAGAAAACAGTTGAGAATTCCAGCCTTAGCAGCGGGTTAGACAGATAATAAGCAATGTAAATAAGTAACATCGTGAACACAGCCTGGAAATGTTTATATTGAAATGGGCATTGGAGAAAAATCATTGCAATTTTAGATCAGAAAAATCAGGAAGACACTTGCTGATAGTGTGACATTTGAATGGAGGCTAGAAAGAAATGAGGAAGTCAGCAGTGGAATATGTAGAAGACAATTCCAGATAAGGTCAATGGCAAGTATTGAGGCCTTTAGGTGGAAACATCCCAGGATGTGGAAGAAGCCAAAAGACAACTCCAGGGTTTTGGAACGGAGTCAAATGGAATTTCCATTTGCTGAGATGCGAGAGTGGATTCGGGGTAGACTACATCAGATACTCAACTTAGAAAATATTCGGTTTTTAAATGGTGAGCAGACGTTCAAGCAGAGATAGCGAACACAGAGTTGGATATACATGTGTGATGGTTAATGTAGAATGTCAATTTGAGTGGATTGAAGGATGCAAAGTATTGATCCTGGGTGTCTGTGAGGGTGTTGTCAAAGGAGATTAACCTTTGAGTCAGTGGACTGGGAAAGGCAGACCCACCTTTAATCTGAGTGGACCCAATCTAATCAGCTGCCATCATGGCCAGAAGAAAAGCAAGCAGAAGAAGGTGGAGTGGGTAGACTGGCTTAGCTTCCAAGATCACACCTTTCTCCCGTGCTGAATGCTTCTTGCCCTCAAACATCAGACTCGTAAGTTCTTCACCTTTGGGACTCAGACTGGCTTCCTTGCTCCTCTGCTTGCAGATGGCCTATCATGGGACTTCATCTTGTGATCATGTGAGTTAATAATCCTTAATAAACTCCCCTTTATATATACATCTATCCTATTAATTCTGTTCCTCTAGAGAACCCTGAGTAATACAACATGTTTGTATGAATTTCAGGGAAGGGGTCCAGGCTGGAGATATACATTTAAGAATCATTAGCAAATTAAGTATATTTTATTCCAGGAGGCTGGACAAGTGCCTCAATGCAATGGCTGTCATCAAAGAGGAGAAGCCCCGTACTTCAGCCCTAGAAGGCATCATTAAGGCCAGAGAGAAGCAGTAACTGGGGAAGGCAAAAACATGTTGTGGGAAGAAAACCAGGGCCATGTAGAGTCCTGGGAGCCAAGAAGATATTTTGAGAAGGAGAAATAATCAGCACAGAAATGTTGATGGGTCAGATAACTAAAAAAGGCCAGAAAACTGAGAATTGATGATAAAATAGAGGTCATTGGTCTGCTTGATAAGAGGAATTGTGGTAAAATGGAGGAAGCAAAAGCCACACAACAATACATGCTGTATTACTAGAAGAATTTCAAATTTTCCTCCAAAGGGACATGAATGTTATGATACCCAGAGAAGGAAAATGAAGTAGAGGGTGGGTGGTAGTTATTTTAGTGTTTGAGGGCTTTTTGTTTGTTTTTGAGATGGAGTCTTGCATTATCACAAAGGCTGGAGTGCAATGGCATGATCTAGGCTCACTGCAACCTCCACCCTGGGCTAAAGCAATTCTCCTGCCTCAGATCCCTGAGTAGTTGAGGTTACAGGTGCCCACCACCATGCCAGGCTAAGTTTTTGTAGTTTTAGTAGAGACAGGATTTCACTATGTTGGTCAGGCTGGTCTCAAACTCCTGACCTCATGATCCACCCACCTTGACCTCCCAAAGTGCTGGGATGACAGACGTGACCCTCCATGCTTGGCCTGATTGAATAATTTTAAATGTGAGAAACACAAGGAGGTTTATGTGACAACGAGCTGGGAGAAGAAAATGTTGACTAGGTTTAGAGCAATGACTGAGGGACTCAAAGTGAAGTCTGTAGGACCGTGCGGAAATGCAGAATCTCTGAATCCAACAAGACAACCCCCACGTGATTTGTAGTCACATTAAAGTTTTAGAAGCACTGATCCATTGCACAGATGGAGGGACTGACCACAGCCAGGTGGGCCCATTATCATCATAAGGGTCCTTAAAAGTGAAAGGAAAATTGGAAGAGAACCAGAGAGAAAGCACCATGAGGAGAATTAAACCCAATGGTGCTGGCTGAAATTAAGATACCAGCAGGGCCAAGCACAGTGGCTCAGGCCTGTAATCCCAGCACTTCAGGAAGCCAAGGCAGGCTGATCACTTGAGGTCAAGAGTTAGAGACCAGCCTGGCCAACATGGTGAAATCCCATCTCTACTAAAAATACAAAAGTTAGCTGTGTGTGGTGGCAGCCACCTGTAATCCCAGTGACTTGGGAGGCTGAGGCAGGGGAATTACTTGAATCCAGGAGGGAGAGGTTTCAGTGAGCTGAGCTGAGATGGCACCACTGCACTCCAGTCTGGGTGACAAAGCAAGACTCCATCTTATAAAGAAAGAAAGAAAGAAAAGAATGCCAGCAGGGGTGTGCTCTCTCCAGAGGCTCTATTGAACAGGTGGAGGAACTGGCCTTCGCCAGGAGAGCCTGCAGTTCAGCTATAATAATCAGAAAGAAGATACAGCCATAGGCATTAGTCAGGTTGAGAGATGTCATGGTGAGTTTGCGGTATTCCTGTCTGATTGCTTCTACTTTCTCATTTCAGTAGGAGGAAATTGAGATTTCCTCCAAATGCTGAGATTGACTATGGGAGAATAAGGTATCAAAGTATCAAAACGTAGATACATTGATAGTAGATATGAAACAGTCTACCAAGTGGTTAGAAGAGGAGGTAGACAAAGGAAATACAGCATTAAGGTCCCAGTGAGGTTAGTGGGCAAGTTTAACGTTAATCCTGCTGGCATGGCTTTGTGCCCTCCCACATCAATGTTTAGCTACCAAGTGTATTAGTTTCCCATTGCTGCTGTAACAAATTATCACAAATCTAGTATTAGTTTCCCATTGCTGCTGTAACAAATTATCACAAATCTAGTGATTTAAAATTATGCTAATTTATAGTTTTCTGCTTCTGGAGTTCAGAAGTTCAAAGTGGGCCTCAGTGGGCTGAAATTAAGATGGTACCAGGGCTGTATTCTCCCTGGAAGTTCCAGGCAAGAATCCATGTGTTCATCCTGTCCACCTTCTAGACACTTTCTTTCTTCTTCCTTTTTTTTTTTTTTTTTTTTTTTGAGATGAAGTCTGGCCTCATTCTTGTCACCCAGGCTGGAGTGCAACGGTGCAATCTCAGCTCACCACAACCTCCGCCTCCCAGGTTTAAGTGATTCTCCTGGCTCAGCCTCCAGAGTAGCTGATATTACAGGTATGCACCATCACGCCCGACTAATTCTGTATTTTTAGTAGAGATGGGGTTTCTCCATGTTGGTCAGGCTTGTCTCAAACTCCCGACCTCAAGTGATCCGCCAACCTTGGCCTCCCATAGTGCTGGGATTACAGGGGTGAGCCACCACATCTGGCCTCTGGAGATATTCTTTAGTCCACGCTCCCCTTCATCCATCTGCAGCACCATTGGCCTCAATTCTTCTCTTGCTGCTTTCTCTTTGGTTCTCTTCCAATTTTCTCTTTCACTTTGAACGATGGTTATGATGACATTGGGTCCACCTGTATGTTCTCCCTAGCATAAGATTTGCTGATTGACAATATTAATGCCATCTGCAGCCTTAATTCTGTTTCGCCATGTAAATTAACATATTTTCAGGTTCCAGGGATTTGGATGTGTACATCTTTTGGGGCCATTATTCTACCATGGTGCCTAATACACCATGGTGCAGTCAAGAAGTAGAATGTCATCAAGCCGTGGTTTTGCCAAAGAAGCACACATTGTGAAGTGAGAGCAGGAAGAGGTTCAGGAGGCATATCCAGATGATAAATTGTGAAATTTTAGCTCAATAAGGAGTTATCATGATGATAAATTGTGAAATTTTAGCTCAATAAGGAAGATAATGGTTATATGATAGGCTTGAGAACCTTTAAAAAGAAAGGTTCATAGATTTATATGTTTAATGGAACCAGAGTTACAGGGCAAGATAGGAGATGTTGAAGAGAAGGTGAAGTGTTTGAAATCGAGATGAAGGAAGGGTGGCGGATGCTTGTGCCTCCAAGACTCAGGGTACAAGTAGGAGCAGATTCCCGGATGGAGAGAATATCAACACCTGAAAAGCCAGATAGGTAGGAAGAGAAGTTACATGGATTTTGAAATAATCAAAAATTGTAGGAATGCCCAAATCAAAAAGATGAATCCCAGCAAGACAAATAATCCTTTCTTTCCCCTAAGTTTTAAATAATCCACATGGCTTTGGAACATAGCAGACTTAATAGATATTTGTAGAATGAATCTCATAACAATTAATTGTAAATACAGTTATAACAAATACAAAATCTGGAGAGACCACTGAACCAGCATCATTTCTAAGAATAAGCCATATTATATCCAGAATGGAAATCTGACTGGTTGTGTGTGTGTGTGTGTGTGTTTGTGTGTGTGTGTGTGTCTGTCACTGGATGCTATTCTTTTTTTCTATCTATGATACTACCTTCTAAGCCAGCAATAACACATGCTAGTTGTACATACATTCAAAATATTTCTGAGTTGAAGGATTTTATATATCTATCTCAGAAAGCTATAACTCCTATCTTAGATTAAATAAACACTATATGATTTATAGTGATATACATAAAATTAAAATTATAATAATATTAATCAAAGGAGTAAACCAAAGGTTACTAGTTGCTATGGACTGAATTGTGTCCCCCACAATCCTAAGTTGAAGTCCTAACTCCCAATGCGATGGTATTTGGAGACATGCCTTTGTAGGGTAGTTAGGTGTAGATGAGGCATGGGATGGTGCTCTCCTGATTAGATTAGTGCCGTTTTAAGAAGAGACACAGGACAGCTTGCTCTTTTCTCTCTGTCCTGCTGTGTGAACATGGAATCTGTAACCCAGGAAAGGAGACTCACCAAAGAAATGAACCAGCTGGCAGCTTGACCTTAGACTTCCTAACCTCGAGATCAGTAAGAAATAAATTCCTATTCTATTGTCACCCAGTCTGTGATAAGTTGTTACAGCAAACAACTGTAACTAAGGATGTTGACAAGGATGACTTCATCCAGTGTTGACTTAGTTGACTTCATCAGTCAACTAAGCTGACTGGATACAGCTCAAAGGTAAACTTGTCACACACATACACACATACACACCCCCACACACTATGTATGTTATAGTTTAAGTTCTGGGATACATGTGCAAAACGTTCAGGTTTGCTACATAGATATACATGTGCTATGATGGCTATGGTTTGCTGTACCTATCAACCCGTCATCTAGGTTTTAAGCCCTGAATGCATTGGCATTTGTTCTAATGTTCTCCCTCCCCTTCCCCTCCACCGTGCTCGACAGGCCCCGGTGTATGATGTTTCCCTCCCTGTGTCCATGTGTTCTCACTGTTCAACTCCCACTTATGAGTGAAAACATGTGGTTTTTGGTTTTCTGTTCCTTTGTTAGTTTACTGAGAATGATGGTTTCTGGCTTCATTCATGTCCCTGCAAAGGACATGAACTGATTCTTTTTTATGGCTGCATAGTATTCCATGGTGTATATGTGCCACAATTTCTTTATCCAGTCTATCACTGATGGGCATTTGGGTTGGTTCCAAGTCCTTGTTATTGTAAATAGTGCTAACTTGCAATGTATTTTAAACCACTGATGCATGTAATCTCTTTAACATATTTCAAACCATGTTTACTCAACTTTTTATATTTTATAAAATGAACAAATGTGCTGTATCAGATGATCAATGAAATCATGTTTTGCTATTACCTTGTAATTAATATAGCATCTAATATTTGACACCATAAATTTACAATAGAATGTTCAAAGTTTTATTTTGATTATTAAAATGAATGAGAACTTAGAAAAATGGTAACTTAGAGTCATTGCTTAGCAGACATTAGGCAAGACATAAATTATACAGATATGCATCTAAATACATGCAGATTTTCAAATCAGTATCTGTTGTTGATCTTTAAAATGAATAAGTAGTTGAATCTGCCAGCTATTTTTTGATTATTTTAATTTCACTCTTTTAAGAATCACCTGAGAAATAGGAAGCAATGGTCAATTTCAGAAGCATATTTACAAGGCAATAGAAGAAACAATTCAAATCTTCACATCTGACGTAAAAAAATGAACAAAAGCCAGAAACACAGAGAATCACTGAATTATTGATATTAAAATGACAGCTTGAGAAAATTGTCATTTAAATGGCTGGGGCCCTCTGTCAGGTTTAAGAAACCTCCAGTGAATATGAAGAGCTGCACAAAATGTTCTCACTATAGTAAGATTATTGCAGCCAGACACCACAATAAGGCAGTTGCAAAGTGCTGACGAAAAGGATTACATTTTTGCTTGCAGTGAGGCACTGAGGTCAAGAAAGACATTTGAAAGACTAGTAAATTGCAGATTAGGCTAAAACTTCATATCAGTTTTTCTCTGATAAATCCTTTGCTATCAGCTTTTAAGTACTATTGTGTTTAGAGTCTCTGTTAAATAATATATATAATGTAGCTATTGATTGACATAGAAAATGTAGAGAAAAATGCATTGCAATCATTGACTCTAGTTTTACCATTGTGAGAAATGGACTTTCAATGTAAAATGACGTGATCCCCTATATACAGTTGACCCTGAACAACTTGAGAGTTAGGGGCACTACCCCCCACCTCCCACCTACACAGTTGAAAATTTGCATGTAACTTCTGACTCCCAGAAACTTAACTACTAATAGCCTACTGCTGACCACAAGCCTTAATGATAATATGTACAGTCAATAAATGCATATTTTGTATGTTATATGCATTATATACTGGATTCTTGCAATAAGGTAAGAATTATATACAAGAAAATATTGTTTAAAGAATATAACAAGGAGAAAAATTATTTACTATTCATTAAGTGGTAGTAGATCATTGTAAAGGTCTTCATCCTCATCATCCTCATATTGAGTGGGCTGAGGAGGAGGAAGAAGAGGAATTGGTCTTGCTGTCTAATGGGTGGTGTAGTAGTTCATTCTTGCATTGTTATAAAGAACTACATGAAACTGGGTAATTTACAAAGAAAAGAGGTTTAATTGGATCACAGTTCTGCAGGCTGTCTAGGAAGCATGACTGGGGAGGCCTCAGGAAAATTACAATTCTGGCGGAAGGTGATGAGGAAGCAGGCAGGTCTTACGTGGTCAGAGCAGGAAGAAGAGCAAGAAAGGGAAGGTGCTACATACTTTTGAACAACCAGGTCTCATGAGAATCCATCACTATCATGAGAATGGCAAGGGGGAAATCCACCTCCATGATCCAGTCACTTTTCAATAGGCCTCTCATCCAACTGAGACCTCTCATCCTCTCAATTTGACATGAGATTTGGGTAGGGACACAAATCCAAACCACATCCGGTGGCAAAGGCAGAAGAGGTTGTAGGGATGGGGTGGAAAGAGAAACAGTAGAGATTTATTGAAAAAATAAATCTATACATAAGTAGACTTGTGCAGGTCAAACTTGTGTTGTTCAAGCATCAAATGTAATGAAAGATTTTCTCGAGTCATGGGCTAGTATGGGTGAAAGCGTTACTTATAACCAGACTTCCTCCAATCAAAACACCATTTTTATGTGACAGGTGAGTGAGAGCCATTCTGTCTTCAAAGTGAATATGCAGTAAGTGGGAGATGAAGATGAGAAACCTCCAAGGGAAAAGGATGAGGTGGGAGTGTTGGGCTGAGGAGGGTGGCTACTTTCCTGAGCAGTAGGGCTGCTTGTTCTTCAAGACCTCTTCTATCATTACGTTTAGTTATTTCTTTGTAACACATACGTAGAATTCTTTTTGTTGTTGGCATTGTTTTTTGAGAGAGCGTCTCAATCTGTCACCCAGGCTGGAGTGCAGTGGTGTGATCATTGCTCACTACAGCCTTGACCTTTTGAGCTCAAACTATCCTCCTACCGCAGCCTTCTGAGTTGCTAGAACTACAGGAGCACCACCATGCCTGGCTGGCTTTTTGTATTTTTGGTAAAGGGTCTCGCTATATTGCCCAGGCTGATCTTGAACTCCTGGCTTCAGGCAGGCTGCCTATCATCTTGGCCTCCCAAAGTGCTGGCATTATAGGCATGAGTCACGGCACCTGAACTTACATGCTTCTTGTTTTATTTTCATGAAGGAACCCAACTTGAACCATAACACAGAGGCAGTAAAAAGATAGATGCTCATGGGGTTTCTAAAACAGATGTGGTAGCTTACATATATTCCGTATTAGTTTTCTAACAGTGTCGTGAGGAATTACCACAAATTTGCTGGCTTACGACAACATAAATTTATTACCTTACAGTTTTGAAGGTCAGAAATATAAAATAGATATTACTAGGCTTAAAAACAAGGTATCAGCAAGGCTGCATTCATTTCCGGAGGCTCTAGGGGGAAGTGTTTTCTGGCCTTTTCCAGCTTCTTGAGCATGACTGCCTTCCTGGCCTCACGGCAGTGTCCAGTTGAGTCTGCTTCACGTTGTGGTCCTATGACAAAGACACACCAGCCTCCCTCTCTCATCTTTGACTCTTAGTATTATATTAGCCTCACCTGCATAAACCAGGATAATCTCATTATTTTAAGACCAACTGATCTACACATGGACGGGAACAACCAGTATCAGCCATTCCAAAAACATACCAAAAGGTAAAGAGCATCACCATAATGAAGAATCTACATCAACTAATGGGCAAAACAGCCAGTTAGCATTACCAGAAGCTGTGATTTTCGTCTC
>CAUYQU010082869.1:0-68224 GCA_963574635.1 Cheracebus regulus | reverse complement strand
CTTCCTGGCGCTAAAAAGAGCTTTTTTTTTAAAATTGCTGGGGCAGAAAAAGAAACCCCAAAAGAATTTATTTTTGTAAAAAAAAAAAAAAAAAAAAAACAAAACCCAATGAGGAACAACTGGTGATTTTTATGCAGAAACTAAATAATCCTTAATAAATAAATCTCTATTTTGGAATCACATCTGTGTACTGTATTGGTTCTTGATTTTTTTTTTTCTTTCCTGCATCAGAAATTACAACTGGGGACTCTTACAGATCCTACCAAGAGTCCGGGCGCAGTGGCTCCAGCCTGTAATCCCAGCAATTTGGGAGGTCAAGGCAGTTGGATCACTTGAGGTCAGGAGTTCAAGACCAACCTGGCCAACATGGTGAAACCCCATCTCTACTAAAAATACAAAAAAAAAATTAGCTGGGCACGATAGTTAGCGCCTGTAATTCCAGCTACTCTGGAGGCTGAGGCAGGAGAATTGCTTGAACCTGGGAGAGGGAGATTGCAGCGAGCTGAGATCACACCACTGCACTCCACCAGCCTGGGTGATAGAGTGAAACTCTGTCTCAAAATATATATATATATATATATATATATATATATATATATATATATATATACATATCTTGGGTTTCTGTAGCCATAAAAATGAATGAGAATGAGTTCATGTTCTTTGCAGGGACATGGATGAAGCTGGAAGCCATCATTCTCAGCAAACTAACAGGAACAGAAAACCAAACACCACATGTTCTCACTCATAAGTCGGAGTCGAACAATGAGAACACTTGGACACAGGGAGGAGAACAGCACACACTGGGGCCTATCGGGGGGTGGGGGGTAAGGGGAGGGAGAGCATTAGGACAAATACCTAATGCATGCGGGGCTTAAAACCTAGATGATGGGTTGACAGGTGCAGCAAACCACCATGGCACATGGATACCCATGTAACTTAAAAAAAAAAAAACAAACACATGAATCTTGGGTTTCTAGCTTTTGAAAAACCAGGCTGCCTGGCAGGAGTTGAGAGATGACTGCCCCCTTGGCTGGGCAGGGCAAAGGAAGGAGGAATCAATTCTACACTTTGCCTTAGCCTCCACCCATCCCTGTTGCCGCCTCACCCCTCCACCAGTTTGCACTTTTTCATGGACTGTTGTTTTTTTCTGATTCTAGGGTTAAATGTAGAGGGAAATATTTATTTTATTTTGTTCCTGCTCCTGTCAAGCTTATAATCTAGTGGGCAAGATGGACCCGTAAATCAATAATGATGAAATAGAGTGGTCAGTTCCCAGAGGGAACCTGGAGCCTCAGAGGAGGGGCAGCAGCCTGGGCTGTATCTTAGGGAACTGGGGCGTGCACTGAGACTCTGTGGAAGTTTGGGGGTGGGGAAGCCTAGTAGAAGACGAGGGGCAGGGGACAACTTCAAGGCACAGGCAAAGACCTGGTGGCTTGACCCAGAGCAGGCTGTGTATGTGTGTGTCACACTGCACTATTAAGGGATTTGACTTGACCCTGAAAATTATGGTACACCTTCAAGGCTCTTGTGTACAATCGAATATACCCAGGTATATGCAGATATCCAGTTTGGAAAGCTCCCTCTGACGTTGTGAAGAGATGGAAACCTGAAATAAGGTTTTTTGTGTCTGCGATTGTATTATACTTTCTAATAGTCCTCAGATTAGGGATGCTACTGTTCATACTAAGCTCTAATTCCTTTTTAGGTTTTTTCCCCTTTGGATTTCCTAGAAATACAGAATTCTGTCTCCCCTTTTTAAAGTGATTTTTTTTTTTTTTTTTTTTTTTTTAGACAGAGTATAGCTCTGTCACCCAGGCTGGAGTGCAATGGTGTGGTCTCGGCTCACTGCAGCCTCCACCTCCTGAGTTAAAGTGATTCTCTCGCCTCAGCCTCCCAAGTAGCTGGGATTATAGGCACACATCACCACATCCAGCTAATTTTTATTGTTGTGATTGTTTTTGGAGACAGAGTCTTGCCTCCCAGCCTGGAGTGCAGTGGCACGATTTTGGGCCACTGCGACCTCCGCCTCTCAAGTTTCAGCAATTCTCCTGCCTTAGCCTCCGAGTAGCTGGAATTACAGGCGCGCGCCACTCTGCCCAGCTAATATTTTTGTATTTTTAGTAGAGACGGCGTTTCACCATGTTAGCCAGGCTGGTCTTGAACTCCTGACTGCAAGTGATCCGTCCGCCTCAGCTTCCCAAAGTGCGGGGATTACAGGCATGAGCTGCTGTTCCCGGCCTTAAAATGATCTTTTCTTCATGTCTCTAACATAATATGGTGAGAACCGGGAGGGCGATTTTTTTGTAGAAGGCAGGGATTTTTCCACACCAGCCCCCGTTTTTGATACCTGTGGGGACCCTGGAAGCATTCTGGGTTTTTGACTCCAGAGACAAAAGCTAGCAGGGCATCTATGCCCTTCTCATTTCATCCTTGTCAAAGTGGGACTGAGTTCCGCCTGGGGCAGGGAGGAAATAACACACATTGATCACTACGTAACAAGCAGGCCCTGCAAAAGTACTCTATACAAATCATTTCACAACCACTTGAGACGTGGACCTCAGCAGCCCTGTTTATCAGAAAAGGAAATTGAACCCCTGAGTGTGGCAAAGAGACTTGCCCAGGGTAACCCAGCCAGCTGTGGGGCCACAGGAGTTTCATGTCCATCTTCAAATCTCCCCTCGGCCGTGTTCACTTGTGTGCCAGCTGACAGGGAGCCCAGCTTCAGCACACCTCCCGCCAGGATGTGTCCCGCTGATGGGGTGCTGCCTTAGCTGACCCAGGTTAATCCCATACTGTACAGAAACCCAAATTAGCGCAAATGTTTGAAGAGGGTTGACATTCACTTGTTGATTCATTCAATTAAAACTCACTGAGCCCATTACAATGCAACATTTCAAACCCATTGTAATACATCACTGTTATAGACAAGGAACTGAAATTCACTCTGTAACAATTAAGCAGCAGAACTTTTTTTTTTTTTTGAGGAGTCTCACTCTGTTGCCAGGCTGGAGGGCAGTGGCACGATATTGACTCAGTGCCACCTCCGACCCCCTGGTTCAAGTGATTCTCCTGCCTCAGCCTCCCAAGTAGCTGAGATTACAGGCACGTGCCCCCACACCAAGCTGATTTTTGTATTTTTAGTAGAGACGGGGTTTCACCATGTTGGCCAGGATGGTCTTGATCTCCTGACCCCATTATCTGCCTTCCTCAGCCTCCCAAAATGCTGGGATTATAGGCATGAGCTTCCAAGCACGGTCAGAACTTTTTTCTTTTTAAAGACAGGGTCTTGCTTTGTCACCCAGGATGGAATGCAGCCGTGAAATTATAGCTCACTGCAATCTCAAACTCCTGGGCTCAAGGGATCCTTCTGCCTCAGCCTCCCTAATAGCTGGTACTACAGGCATGCACCACCACGCCTGGCTAATTTTTTTTAAAAAATGGAGTCTTGCTCTGTGGCCCAGGCTGGAGTGCAGTGGTGCGATCTCAGCTCACTGCAGCCTCCACCTCCTGGGTTCAAATGATTCTGCCTCAGCCTCCCGAGTAGCTGGGATTACAGGTGCCCACCACCACGCCCAGCTAATTTTTCTATTTTTAGTAAAGATATGGTTTTGCCATGTTGGCCAGGCTGGCCTTGAACTCCTGACCTCAGGTGATCTGCCCACCTTGGCCTCCCAAAGTGCTGGAATTACAGGCGTGAGCCATAGCATTCAGCCCTGACTAATCTTAAAAAAAGTTTTTTTTATATTGACCATGTTGTCCACACTGGTTTAAGGGGCCTTTATCCATTCCTGTACAAAGGCTAGGATAATTTTAAAGCAACTGAGATAAAATGCAGAAATAGCAATCACATAGTTTTCAAAACTAACTTTGGGATTAAAGAGGAAGCATGTAGACAACTATATTTTGTTAAAGATTTATAAGAACAAGATTTGGCTAGTTTCACATGAGAGACCATTACCCAAGGACAAAGAAGGTTCACAAACCTCCTCCCGACCCTTGCTGGCACCCAGACGTCCGCAGTTGGCATCTTTCTTTCCCCTCTTACCTAAGATAAAAGACAAGGCCAAGCCCACATAATTCTAAGAGGGCTCTTCAGAACATTTAGGCCATCTGGATTTGCTGCTCCTCCGAAATAAAGTCACTTTCCTTGCCCCCACTCCTTGCCTCTCCACTTAGTGGTTGTCATGCAGGGATCAGAAGGCGTTTGGAATCAGTTACAACTTCATCTTTCAGAGCTTCAGTTTCTTTGTCTGCAACACACAGGGCTTGTTGAGAGGCTTCAATTACATGTTACCATTTGTAAGGTAATAAGAACAATGGAGCATAGTAAGCTGCCTTAGTAGGTGTTCAATAAAACTGCAAGAATATGTTTACGTGATGGGGGTATACGGTGATGAGATCGAGTACTGGAGTCCTGGGTCTGCTGTTTATTAGGGAGGTAGACTTGGACAGCTCATTTTACCCCTCCCAGCTTCAGTTTCCTCATCCATACAACTGGAATACCAACAGTTACCCACTCACCGAGTCAATGAAGCTGCCCAGGCAGGCGCTTATCTGCGTAATCGTTCAATGTTGACCCAATTACCGTCGTTTGCAGGAGGTTATATGGGGACACCACCCTTCGGTTCTGCTGGTCGGTGGGTGGGTTCCCGGGTTCACGCTGGACCCACCGTCCTGCGCCTGCGCACTGAGCGCCTGCAGCTCCCACGGGCCCGGTAGATGGCGCTGTCCCCATTGCGCCGCAGAGGCAGAGTTGGGAGGCTCCTCCAGGCCCTGCGCTTCCCCGCACCCCAACAGGCTCCCGCCCGCTCCCAAAGCGGGTGGGACGGAGGGAGGGCAGGACGGAAAGGAGAACTTGTCCTCCTACTTTGCTCTGGCTGTTTCCTAAGGGCCAATGAGAAGCCTCACTTGAACACGGGTGGGAAAGTTTACAGCTCCTCCAGCAGGTGCTCCTGCAGGCCTGGACTTCACACCAGCCCCAGTGTGGAGGTCGTTAGGTGTGTCCTGTTATTTTCACGGCTACTACTGCCACCAGCACCATCACTACCTAACAATTCTTGGGTTCAAGTCCAGGTTCTGAATCTTTGTAGTTGTGTGCCCAGGACAAGTCAGTTCCCCTCTCTGAGTCTCAGTTTCTGCATCTGTGAAATGGTACAGAAACATCTCTCTCTAACTTGCAGGATTACATGAAATAAGGTGAGTAAAATACCTGACACTTAGAAGATATTCTAAGTGCAGTGGCACGATCTTGACTCACTGCAACCTCCGCCTCCCAAGTTCCAGTGATTCTTCTGCCTCAGCCTCTGGAGTGGTCAGTTTACAGATTGTGAGCTCTTAGCCAGGATCTACCTCTAGGGGTCCCTCTGAGGGACTCAGAAGACAGGCTGTCCCCTCCTCTGCCCCAATCCAACCTCTGCTCCTTCCTGGCTGGGTAAAGTGAGAATTCCTCACACATAGGGTGCTTTACTTTGTTGGGGGAATGGGGTAGGGAAGGTGTCCCGGGCCTCTGAAAGTCATGAGCCTCTCTCTGGAAGGTGCTTGCTCACCCTCTCACAATTTCGCTCCCTGTTCTGGGACCTCCATGGACTCCCACTTACCCACGCGGGGACCCCAGCTGGGAAGCCCTCAATCAGCCTGCCTTCCCTGGGACCAAGGCCTCGACACCCGCATTCCTGCCTGTGCATTGCCTTCAGATGGAAGCTACCTTTGAAGTGCCGTGGCCAGCTGTGACTGGCCCCACCCAAAGGCCACCACACCTGACTGCCCAGAGGAATGGAATCACGGCCAGTGGCTGGACGGCTGAGAGTGGCTGTGCCCATGGCAACGGTCATCTGAGAAGAGCTTCCTCCTTACCTGGCCTCAGGTTACTGGCCCAGAGAGAATTCCAGAAGAACCTCATTGAAGGTCCCTGGCAGGGTGGGGCCCCCGGTGTCTGGGACAAAAGCTAGCTATTCTCAGGACCAGGGTGGACAGAGCCACTGATTGTTTGCAGCCTCTTTGTGTGCAGTCTCCGTGGCTTCTTGGTAAATGGGGAAAGATGTGATTTCATGGGGAAGCTGTGAGACCATCAGACCCCCCCTCCTCCCTCCTGGGTGACCCTGGGCAGGTTCCTTCACCTCTCTGGGCATGCCTCCTCTCCTGCAGCTGGGAGGAGCTCATGAAGACAGAGCTCTACACAGTGCCTCTGGCACCCAGCAAGTGCTGCATAAATGCATACATGCTAGGCCCGGTGCTTCCCCTGGCCTTTCCCCCACCCTAATTTCCTGTGTTTTTCCTTCTTTTTTTTTTTTGAGATGGAGTCTTACTCTGTCACCCAGGCTGGAGTGCAGAGGCGCGATCTCAGCTCACTGCAACCTCTGCATCCCGGGTTGAAGTGATTCTCCTGCCTCAGCCTCCTGAGTAGCTTGCAGGCACCTGCCACCATGCCCAGCTAATTTTTGTATTTTTAGTAGAGACAGGGTTACACCATGTTGGTTAGGCTGGTCTTGAACTCCTGACCTCAGTCTCTCAACGTGGTGGGATTACAGGCGTGAACCACCACGCTTGGCCCGTTTTTCCTTCTTATTGTCATGATTTGAGCCCATCTGAGGCATTCATTGGGAAAGAGCAAAGAAGGCTGATCAGACTGTCTCTCCACGTCTCGAGCCCGCCCTACACCCTGATCTCATGCTTGGGGTGCGAGCAGGGACTCCCTTGGTGGTGAGGGGCCTGAGGCACACAGGGCGGTGGGAGGCGGTTGCTTAGTGGCTGAAAGGTGCAGCTGGAATTCAGACAATCCTGGGTTTGAATCCTGACAGCACCATTGGCAGGTATCTGTCTCCTTGGGCAAACGGCTTTCACTGTGTGGAGCCTCAATTTGTCCGTCTGCAAACGGGGAGGGAGAAGACCCACCGACTCATTTCAGGGAGGGGTGGATGAGATGAGGATGATGGGGAGGAGGGAAGAGGGGCTGAGAGGCTGGCACAGGAGGGGCTGAGAGGCTTGGACTTGCAGAGGTCCAACCCCACATGGTGGCCTTGGCTGCATCCACACCTCAGAGACCCAACTCCAGGCCCCCAAGGACCCAGACATTAACTCTTGGCCTAAACCAAGGTCAGGAGCTGTGAGGCCACCGGCCTGGCTAAGCGGGGTGGGGGGGGTGCATGGAGGGAGGAAAGGGGAGAGCAGGGGCAGGACAGCAGGGAGTGTGGGGAAGGAGCGGAAAGAAGTTTCTGCCTGGGACGGGGGAGGAGAGCTATGCTTGCTGTCTTTTGGACTCAATAGTTCTCATTCGTAAAATAGGCACAGTCAGATGGGGAAACTGATGCCAATTTCACAAGGTTTCTGGGAAGGGAGATGTGAAGGAACATACGGGAGAGCACTGGGCAAACCTGAAAGCGCTTGGGTGAGAGGGCATGTGAAGCTAGTCTTGGAGGAAGCGGGGCCACATCGTGGGACTATTTATTGAACAGTTACTATGTTCCTGTGCTGCCCAGCCCTTGCCAGTCCTATCATGTTTAATCCCCACAACCTGAAGAGGCAGGGGAGGTTACTGCTCCCGTTTTACAGACGAGAGAAGCAAGCCTCAGAGAGGCAAGGTCCCCTGCCCTAGGTCACAGCTTAGAAGTATGATAGAGCCACACCCAAATCCTTTTGACCCTAGAGACCAGGTCTTCTCCTTCTCCTCCTTCTCCTTCTTCTTCTTTTGTAGAGATAGGTTCTCACTATGTTGCCCAGGCTGGTCTTGAACTCCTGGCCTCACCTCAGCCTCCCAAAGTGCTGGGATGACAGGCATGAGCCTCTGTGCCTGGCCGTCTTCTTTTTTTTTTTTAAAAAAAAAAACTTCACAACAGCTTTATTAAGATAGTCACATACCATACAATTCACCCATTTAAAGTATATGATTCAATAGTTTTTATTTTATTTATTTACTTATTTATTTAATTTTTAATTTAAAAAATTTTTTGAGTCTCACTCTGTTACCCAGAGTGCAATGGTGCGATCTTGGCTCACTGCAACCTCAGCCTCCCAGGTTCAAGCTATTCTCCTATCTCAGACTCCTGAGTAGCTGGAATTACAGGCACACAGGCATGTGCCACTACACCCAGCTAATTTTTGTATTTTTAGTGGAGATGGGGTTTCACCATGTTGGCCAGGCTGGTCTAGAACTCCTGACCTCGTGATCTGCCCACATTGGCCTCTCAAAGTGCTGGGATTACAGGCATGAGCCACCGTGCCTGGCCTTCAGTGGTTTTTAGTATAGTCACAGATATGAGCAACCATCACCAAATGTCAATTTTAGGACATTTGCATCATCCTATTTGGTTGGGTGTGGTGGTAAGTGCCTCAAGAGGCTGAGGTGGGAGAACGGTTTGAGCCCAGGAGTTAGAGGCTGCAGTGAGCTGTGGTCGCACTGCTGCACTCCAGCCTGTGCGACAGAAAAAGGAAAAGAAAGCCCATACCCTTTAGCTATTACCCTTGGCCCCCCCATATTCTTCCTTCCCCCAGCCCCTGACAACCACTGATCTCCTTTCTGTTTCTATAGATTTGCCTCTGCTGGCCATTTCATATGGATGGAATTATGTAATATGTGGCCTTTTGGGTCTGGCCACTTAGCATCATGTTTCCAAGGTCATCCATGTTGTTGCATGACTCAGTATGCCACTCATTTTATTGTCAAATGTATTCCATTGTGTGGATATACTGTGTTTGCTTATCCATTGAGCATTTGAGTCATTTCTGTTTTCGGCTATTATGAATAATGCTGCTATGAACATTCAAGTTTTTCTATGGACATACGTTTTCATTTTTCTTGGTTATATTCCTGGGGTGGAATTGGTGGGTCATATAGTAACTCTAGATTTTTTTTTTTTTTTTTTTTTTGAGACAGGATCTCACTCTGTTGCTGAGGCTGGAGTGCAATGGCACAATCTCAGCTCACTACAGTCTTCACCTCCTGGGCTCAAGCAATTCTTGTGCCTCAACCTCCTGAGTAGCTGGGATTACAGGTACCTGCTATCATGACCGGCTAATTTTTGCATTTTTTGTTAGAGATGGGGTTTCATCCTGTTGGCCAGGCTAGTCTCAAACTCCTGGCCTCAAATGATTCACCCGCCTTGCCCTCCCAGAGTGCTGGGATTACAGGTGTGAGCCACCGCGCCCAGCAGTAACTCTAGATTTAACATTTGGAGGAACTGCCAGACTGTTTTCCACAGCAGCCACACCATCATACATTCCCACCAGCAGCGCTTGGGAAGATTCTAGCTTCTCCACTTCCTTGCCCAAACTTATGATCTGTCTTTTTAAGACTATATATATATATATAATATTTTTTTTTTTCTAGGCAGGATCTCGCTTTGTTGCCCAGGCTGGAGTGCAGTTCCCCGAACACAGCTCACTGCAGCCTCGACCTCCGAGGCTCAAGTGATTCTTCTGCCTCAGCTTCCCAAAATGCTGTGATTACAGGTGTGTGCCACTGCACCTGGCCAAGAAAATATTCTGGCTATGCTATACTGTAGTCTGCTGGGCTTGGGTTCAAATCTTACCAGCTGTGGAATCTCAGACAAGTAGCCTCTCTGTGCCATTATCTATAAAATGGTGTAATGGTGTAAGAATTCCTCCTTTCCAGGCTGTCAAGAGATGAATTGGGTTGGTGGCAGGACGGGACTATGCTAACTGTAAAGTGAGGTGCATGTGCATTTTTTTTTTTTTTGAGACGGAGTTTTGCTCTTGTTGCCCAGGCTGAAGTGCAACGGTGCAATCTCTGCTCAACCCAACCTCCACCTCCTGGGTTCAAGCAATTCTCCTGCCTCAGCCTACCAAGTAGCTGAGATTGCAGGCATGTGCCACCATGTGTGGCTGATTTTTGTATTTTTAGAAGAGATGGGGTTTCTCCACATTGGTCAGGCTGGTCTCAAACTCCCAATTTCAGGTGATCTGCCTGCCTCGGCCTCCCAAAGTGCTGGGCCACTGCGCCTGGCACCTGTCTTGTTTTATAACTGGGTACCCTGGGTATAAAGTCCCTGAGATCCTTACCTGTCTGGCTCACCAATCTCCCCCCAGCGTCTGGCAATGGACCTGGCATACAGTAAGTACTTATTAAATGAAGACCCTTGGCTGTTGCCCAGGAACCTTTCTTAGGGGAGGTAGCCAAGTGTACCTGGTACAGTCCAGGAGCTTCGTGGAGAGCAAGGCTGCTCGCTACCTGTGGCTGCCACGTGACTCACAGCCAGTGCTAACAGCCTTGAAATTTTTTTCTTCCCTAAGAGGAAAAGTTCTTTCTAGCCAGGCAAAGTGGCTCATGCCTGTGAATCCAACACTTTGAGAGGCCGAGGCAGGAGGATCACTTGAGCCCAGGAGTCTGAGACCAGCCTGTGCAACACAGGGAGAACCCCATCTCTAAAAAAAAAAAAATTAAAAAATTAGCCAGGTAGGCCAGGCGTGGTGGCTCACGCCTGTAATCCTAGCACTTTGGGAGGCCGAGGTGGGTGGATCACCTGAGGTCATGAGTTCAAGACTAGCCTGGCCGTCATGGTGAAACCCCATCTTTAAAAAAAGAAAAAAGAAAAACAAATTAGCCAGGCATACTGGTATGCACCTGTAGTCCCAGCTACTCAGGAGACTGAAGCAAGAGGATCACTTGAGCCGAAGAGTCTGAGGCTGCAGGGAGCCGTGATTGTGCCACTGCACTCCAGCCTGGGTGACAGAGTGAGACTCTGTCTCAGAAAAAAAACAAAAAAATAAAACAAAGTTCTTCCTGTCTGTAGTCAATCCAGGGCAGAGGCTGGGGAGTTTCACCAGCAAAATAATAGCAGTCACATGCTAGCAGCGACCTTCTTTACATTTAGTGAAACCTGCAAGTATGTGCCAGGTGCCCAAGGCTGCAGCACTTTCTCCTACTCCTCGCTCCCGTGTGAGGCAGCTCTGGATGGCTTCAAGCAACCAGGGTTGTTTTTTTTTTTTTTTTTCCAATTTAAAAAATTTCAGTAAAATACACATAACATAAAATTGACCATCTTAACCATTTTTAAGTCTACTGTTCGGGGATGTTAAATATACTCATGGCCTGGAAAGGTGGCTCGTACCTGTAATCCCAGTGCCTTGAGAGGCCAGGTTATGAGGATCACTTGAGCACAGGAGACCAGCTTGGGCAGCATAGTGAGACCCTACCTCTATGAAAAATAAAATTAAAAAAGCCAGGCTTGGTGGCATAAACCTATAGTCCCAGCTATTCAGGAGGCTAAGGCGCGAGGATTGTTTGAGCCTAGGAATTTGAGGCTGCAGTGAGCTATGATCAGGCAACTGCACTGCAGCCTGGGCTACAGAGCAGTACCGTCTCTCTTTAAAAAAAAAAAAAAGAATAAAAATTAAACTTAAAAAGTACATTCTTATTGTTGTGTGACCATCGCCATTATTAATCTCTAGAACTCTTTGCATCTTGCAAAACTGAAACCTTATACCCAACAAACAGCAACCTCCCCCTCTTCTGTCTCCCAGCTCAATCAACCAGTACTTTTTTTTTTTTAAGACAGAGTCCCTGTCGCCTAGGCTGGAGTATAGTGGTGAAATCTTGCAACCTCTGCTTCCTGGGTTCAAGCAATTCTCCTGCCTCAGCCTCCCAACTAGCTGGGATTACAGGTGCCT
The DNA here is from genome assembly GCA_963574635.1 of Cheracebus regulus. Taxonomy (NCBI): domain Eukaryota; kingdom Metazoa; phylum Chordata; class Mammalia; order Primates; family Pitheciidae; genus Cheracebus; species Cheracebus regulus. Next base: position 56,599 of record CAUYQU010082869.1, on the reverse strand, counting down.
GCCACCATACCTAGCTAATTTTTGGATTTTTAGTAGAGACAGGGTTTCATGATGTTGGCCAGGCTGGTCTTGAACTCCTGACGTCAGGTGATTCTCCTGCCTTGGCCTCCCAAAGTGTTGGGATTACAGGTGTGAGCCACTGCACCTGGCCTACAGCCATGCCATTTTCATTTTCATCATTAGTGTTTTCTTTCTTTCTTTCTTTGAGATGGAGTCTCACTCTTGTTGCTCAGGTTGGAGTGCAGTGGCTTGATCTCGGCTCACTGCAGCCTCTGCCTCCACCTCCCGGGTTCAAGTGATCTCCTGCCTCAGCCTCCTGAGGAGCTGGGATTACAGGCATCCACCACCACGCATGGCTCATTTTTGTATTTTTAGTAGAGACAGGGTTTCACCATGTTGGCCAGGATAGTCTCGAACTCCTGACCTCAGGTGATCTGCCTGCCTCGGCCTCCCAAAGTGCTGGGATTACAGGTGTGAGCCACTGTGCCTGGCCCATCATTAGTGTTTTCACTAAATTGAGCCAACTCAGAGACTGTGGGGTAGATCCTTCCTCAGTTTGCAAATAGTAGCCTCTCTCCTGAGGTCCAGCAGCTGGAAAGTGAAAGTTTACAATTGCTGGAGAGAGACAGAGAGAGAGAGAGAGAATGTGTGTGTGTGAACCCCTGAGTAGGAGTGATGTGTTCACCACCAGTGTGAAACATTTACAAAGAAACAAACACCAATAATTAACTCACTGAGCACAGAAGCATTGGGGGTGAACGGGAGGAGTATTGCCAAGTAAACTTCTCTTGCAACAGGCTGTGAGGTATAGGGCTTGCTGTACCCATTTTGCAAATGGGAAACAGGCTTGGAGAAGAATGTGGCCTCTCCAAAAGTGGCTCCCTCCGTGGTGGGGGTGGGGTGGGGAAGAGAACCCTTTGAGAGTCCAGAGTAAACAAGCAGCGGTCTGGCAGAGGAGAGGAAAGTAAACACAGGACCCCTCACACCTCCCTGACAGACAGCAATCTGCTGGGGGCCCTCAGGGCTGGGGCTGGGGCTGTGCCAGGTTGAGAGTGGAGGAGTGAGTCTGGGGCCCATTTCTGCAGAAAGACCTGTCTCAAATTCAAAGAAAATGGCAAGGATGATTCTGGCCACGAGTAGGCTAATGTTGGGGACTGGAACTGCAGGAGATGGGGCCGGGCATGGCGACCTCCTCTCTAAGCTCGGAGGGAAGGGGCCTGAGCTCTCAGCTTCAGTGTCGTTAACCCAACTCTTTCCTGATTCCCATTTCATAGATGGGGCAACTGAGGCCCCCATGCAGGGAAGTGACTCATCTTGGGCTAGGCAGCTGGAGCTTGGCCTCTGCACCAGACGCCTGGGTTCAAAGCCTGCCCTGCCGCTGGTGGGAGAAAGAGCTGTGGTGGGAGCTGTGAGCAAGAGCCTCCCTCTCTCTGTGCCTCAGTTTCCTCACCCAAAAAATGGGTATCAGTGTCCATGAAGCAAGAGAACATGTTCATGACCACAGGTCTAGCAGTTAGTAGGTGCTTTAAAAATACTGGTTGATGGGCCGGGTGTGGTGGCTCAGGCCTGTAATCCCAGCACTTTGGGAGGTCAGGGTGGGAGGATCATCTGAGGTCAGGAGTTTGAGACCAGCCTGGCCAACGTGGTGAAACCTTGTCTGTACTAAAAATACAAAAAATTAGCCAGGCGTGGTGATGGGCACCTGTAATCCCAGCTATGCAGGCGGCTGAGGCAAGAGAATCGCTTGAACTCAGGAGACAGAGGTTGCAGTGAGCCGAGATCACACCACTGCACTCCAGCCTAGGTGACAGAGTGCTACTCCAACTCAAAAAAAAAAAAAAAAAAAAAAAGGCTCTGCACAGCCAGGAGCCCCAGTGCTTCCAGCATCTTCACTGGGACAGTGAGGTGAGGACTTCTGTACGCCCCGCTCTACAGGGGGATGTAGAGGCGCTGAGGCACAAAGGTGAAGGGACTTGCATAGGGCTGCCAGGTTAGTGAGTCACAGAGCCAAGCTGTGGGTCCACTATAGGCTTTCCAGCCACCCTGGAGGAAGTGAGCTGCCCATCCTATGGAGGTATTCAAGTGGACTCAGCATTGGGTAGAGGGTATGGCTATGTGTTGGGGCTTACCTTTGTTATCTGACCAAAAAAAAAAAAAAAACCACAGTGGGTGTGATGGCTTATGCATGTAGTCTCAGTGCTTTTGGAAGATTGAACTGGGAGGATCATTTAAGGTAAAGAGTTCAAGACCAGCCTGCACAACATAGTGAGACCCCCCCACCCGTCCCCCACCCCCCCTCTTCTACAAAAAAGTAAAAATTAGTGGGATGTGGTGGCATGTGCTGGTACTCCCAGCTACTCAGAAGGCTGAGGTGGGAGGATCACTTGAGGCCAGGAGATTGAGGCTGTGGTGAGCCGTGATTGTGCCACTACACTCCAACCTGGGTGACGGAGGGAGAACATGTGTGAAAAATAATAATAATAAATAAATGGCCGGGTGCGGTGGCTCCTGCCTGTAATCCCAGCACTTTGGGAGGCCTGGGCGGGCAGATCAACAGAGGTCAGGAGTTTGAGGCCAGCCTCACCAACATGGAAAAACTCTATCTCTACTAAAACATACAAAATTAGCTGGGCGTGGTGGTGAAGGCCTGTAATCCTAGCTACTCAAGAGGCGGAGGCAGGAGAATTGCTTGAACCCAGGAACCAAGATTATGCCATTGCACTCCAGCCTGGGCAACAAGAGTGAAACTCCATCTCAAAAATAAATAAAACAAACAAACAAAAACACATTGAGCTAGGCACAGTGACCCAGCACTTTGGGAGGTCGAGGCGGGTGGATCACTTGAGCCCTGCAGTTTGAGACCAGCCGGGGCAACATAGTGAGACCGTATCGCTACAAAAAAATTAAATAAAATTAACCAACCATGGTGGTGGGCGCCTGTGGTCCCAGTTACTAGGGAGGCTGATACGGGAGGATTGCTTGACCTCTGGTGGTGGAGGCTGCAGTGAGTCACGCTCCAGCCACTGCACCCCAGCCTGGGCAACACAGTGAGACCCTGTCTCAAAAACAACAGCAACAAAACATACTGATGGCCTCCTCCGAGCCAGGCTCCGTGGTGAGCACTGGGTGAGGCCCGAGGAGACCAGCTCACGTTGATTTGCCCCTGAACCAGCTCTATGGGCCATACCCGAGGGTAGGAGCAAACGGAGCGAACTGTCTGCTTAATGGATGAATGAGCAAACGCATGGAGGACCCGGCCAGGACGCCCATTAAAAGACGAGGACACTGTCCCAGGGCGCCCGAAATCCCAGAGCAAGACCGAATGGGAGCCGATTCCAAGCAGAGCCCCCCGCCAACGACCGCCAGCTGCTCCATGCAGGGATCGCGACGCCCGTTTCCCAGGCGAGGAAACTGAGGCCCCGGCCCCGCACCTCCCCCTCAGGGGCGGTGCTCGCCTGGCGGGCAGGGTGCGAGCAGGGGCCGCCCCTTCCTGGGCCTGCGCTCGGCGGGGTCCGCGGGCCGGCGGGTGGGCGGGGAGCAGGCCGGGGGCGGCGCGCGGCTGGAACCTGAGCCGGCGGAGGAGGGACCCGCGGGCGGACGGGCGCCGGGCGGTCCGGCCGGGATTCAGGAAGCACGGAGCTCCCGGCCGCCGGCGCCCAGCCGACCCGGAGGTGAGTGGGGCCCAGGCCCAGGAGGGGCGGCCCAGCCGAGGTCCCCTCGCGTCCCTGGGGGCGTCTCTGTGGCCCGCCCGGTTCCGGGGGTCCCGAGGCTCCGAAGTGCGGGCCGGGGGCGCGCGAGGCGGGAGGCGCGAAGTTCTGCGGGCGCCGGCCTCTCCGCTAAGTGCCCTGGGGCCGGACACCGGCTCTTTGGGCCTCGGTTTTATCACCTGTGAAATGGGTACCAACGCGGATCCTGGGGTAGCAGGTCTGGGGAGGGCTGTCCGGTTCCCTGAGACCCCCAGCCAGGGAACCAAAGGCCCAGAGCCCTGCAGCCTACCTGAGGGGACTTGGAAGAGGGATCTTGGGGGGACCTAAGGTTTACCCTCGGCCTCTGAGCATGTCGGAGGAAATTTGGAGTCTGGAGCTTCCAAAGGCTACTTCTTGGTTACTGAGTCCCAGAGAGATGGCTGTTTCCTCCTAGAGGCATGAAACTCTTTAATCTCTAGTTCTGCCCTGGACTCTCAGGAAGGCCCTGGGCAGAGGGAGAGAGAGAGACTCCCACACTTCTCACTTGCCTGGAAATACCAAGCACAGACACGTTCATCCAGCCACCCCTGCCCCAGCCTGCCCCAGCTGTCCCCTCTGTCTGTGCTCTCTGTTTTGCAGATGGGGACACTGAGGCTTAGGTCGGGGATCTAGCCAATTGGGATTTAAACTAGGGGCTGCCCGGCACCAAAGCCCTCCCCTCCCACACCAAGTGGCCTGTCCTGAGGCCAGCTCTGCACACAGGACCTGGTGCCCACGAGGTGCTTGGGAAGTGACAGGGCAGAGGTGGCCTGTGACTGTTCTGGCTCAGCTGCTAAAAGAAAGGCCTCTGCTGCGGGCAGGGGGCCGTGAACTCCTGAAATGCTGGGCAGATACCCTGTGGGAGCTTTGTTCTGGGATGCTAAGACCTGCTTGAGGATTTAAGCTTTGCCACTTTGGCTCTGGGCAAGGGCAGGGGGTAACTTGGGACTGGCCCCTGAGGAAGGTGAGAGGTGGGCTTTTTGGGGAGCATGGGTAGAAAAGGCAGGCTGGGTCATCTGTGAGGTCAAGAGCAGGCCTGTGTGGGGCTCGGGTGTGTGCTCTGCAGTCCCCTGCTGTGTGACCTTGGGTTAGTCGCTTAGCAGTCTGAGCCTCTGTGTCCTCTCTGTAATACTGGGGTGCCTGAGGACCGACGCCCAGCTGCCGTTGGCTACCATCATTGTTTCAACAGTTGTTGCCCCAGACATTTTCCTAACAAAAAGGGTGAAAAAAGTCAATTGGCCATTTCCACGTTTCTCTAGTTTATTCTGTCTGAAGAACAGTGGGAACCAGAAAGGCTGGGGACCCACTTTAATTGGTGAATTGCAGGCGGAAGGTGCCCCAGACACAAATGGCAAATGGCAGTCATAGCTCAGGGCGCTTCACTTTGTAAGACCAAGGCGGGGCTGTTTTGGAATGGAGGTAGCCAGGGAATGGTTACCTGAACAAGAAGGGTGTGACGCCCCAGAAGGCTTCACATGCGCTCCGGTGAGGATGGGATTCCCCAGGTGAAACCCAGACACCTTATATCTGGGGCAGGGGCTGTGGAGCTTCCTCCCACCTCATCTGGTGCCAGCCAGCCCTCTGCCACTTACTCCCTCCTCCTGCAAATGTTCTCTGCAAGCTCACCTGTGCCCGCTCTGGGCTGGGCACTGGAGCACTGAGATGCCTCAAATCCCAGCCTTGCTCTAGCCTGTGCAGGGAAGAAGGATTTCCCCTGGTGCAGCTGTGGCCCCCCGGGGAGGAGCTCCCACACCTGACTGTGGGCATCTAGCAAGGTGAGCATGGCTGGCACTTAGTCAATGTATGCTGTGGAATGAATGGAGGCCAGGGGAGAACGCCAGAGGGCAGGAGGACCAGGAAAGACCCACGAGGGCTGAGTCAAGGTGGCGTTTGAGCCGCACCTTGAAGAATAAATGCAGAAGTAGAAGAAAGGGTATTCAGACAAAGAGAATGGCGCTAACAGAGACATGACTTTTACTTGTTACCAGGTGGCTACACCTGGGGTTTACAGAGCAGAGAAATCGTTCTGTTTGTCTGGAGTTTGTGACATGACCGAAAGGGTGAGGGATCAGACAGGCAGGGGCTAAGTCAGGTGCAGAGGCCCAGAAGTCCTGGCTGGGAGTGACATGGTTGTTTGTTTGTTCTAGAAAGGCCCCTCTGGCTGCAGAGTGGGAAAGATGGGAGGATCCTAGAGGGAGAGGCTGGTGCCAAGGCTGGGGAAGTCGTCCAAGCTCCGAATGCAGAGGGGCAGCTGGAAGGGGAAATAGGCGAGAAGGAAACACTCAAGACCTAGCCTCCTGTGACTGGCACATAGTAGGTGCTCAGCTAGTATTGATGGCATGGTTGTCTGAACAAATACTTCTGAGGTGGTCAAAGTCCTTTGAGTTCTAGGGGGATGGGGTCCACATGAAGTGGGTGTCTCTACCCCACACAGGCCCTTGACCCTGCTGTCTGCCTCAGTTTCCCCCATTTGACTTTGGGAAAGACACACCAGTCTGTTCTCCAAATTATAGGGACCCAAGTAACAGCTCCTCTTTTAGTCACAAATAGCATCTGGGGAGCCAGGAGAACATTTAGTTCCTGCCGGTGGGCCCTCGGGAACGCTCCACATCACCAATCTGGAGCAGAATTCACCTGTTAAAGATTAATTCAGATCTCTTGAGATAACCTGTGGTCTGAGGCCCTGTGGCTGCTGTTCTGAACTCTGAGTACAAGGTTCTGTCTGGCTTTAGCCAAGCCTGGGTTGCATTGACAGTTATGATGGTGGCAAGCCTTTACTGCGTGCTCACTGTGTGCCAAGCAGCAAGCCAAGCACTCTCAGCACATTTGGATACAAAACTATGATTGTCCCCCTTTTCAGAGGGCAAAATGAGATCTGGAGGGAAATTCACTTGTCTAGGTTCTCTCAGCTGAGAAGGGCAGAGCTGGGACCTGAATCCCACTTGTCTGATTGCAAATCCATCCCTTCACCTGTAAGGTGGCCCGTCCCCATTTGTCTGGACCCTTGCTGGGGTGCCTGGGCTCATGGGGGAGATACTCTGCAGTACAGAGATAGGAACCTGAATTGCCCGCATAATCGCAGTGGCTCATGCCTGTAATCCCAACACTTTGGGAGGCCAAGGTGGGTGGATCGCTCAAGCCTGGGAGTTTGAGACCAGCCTGGACAACATGGTGAAACCCCGTCTCTAGAAAAAATACAAAATTTAGCCGAACATGGTAGCATGCACCTGTAGTGCCAGCTACTTGAGAGGCTGAGGTGGGAGGATCGCTTAAGCCCAGGAGTCAGAGGTTGCAGTGAGCTGCGATTGCGTCACTGCACTCCAGAGCGGGAGACCCTGTCTCAAAACAAACAAACAACCTGAATTGCACAGACAGGCCTGGGCTTAAACCTTAGGCCTGTTGTTTCCCCCGGCGGGGAGCTCTGGGAAGCCACCTGGCCTTGCTGGGCCTCCATTTCCTCCTCTGTCAAAGGGACTCTCATCCCACTTTGCAAGGTTGATCCAAGGGACATGGATGGAGCTCTGAAGCCTGGCTCTTCTCCCTCAGCCTCTATCGGCTCCTCTTGTCCCCAAGCCCATTCTGGGGCATGTTTTCTTCCAGCTCATCCCCTGGCCACCCATAGAGAGCCCCTTTGTGCCAGGTGGGTGGGTGGAAGGTATTGGGGGCAAAACTAGACTTGCATTTGGGCAAATAATGATACCTTTTCAGCAATGAAATATTTATGAGCATTGACTGAGCACCAGGAGCCGTCAATTTTTTTTTTTTGCTTTCCTGATTTAACGCTTAGAAACTGGGGCTGGAGCCCAGCTGCGCAGGTTAAAATCCCAGCTTCTAATAAGTTCCCTTACTCCTTTGGCCTCAGTTTCCTCATCTGGACAATGGGGATAAGGTAAAGCCTGCCTTGCTGGCAGGTTGTGGACAGTCTTCAGCACAACCTCGAGTGTTTACTTTAAAACTAGCATCTATTGCCTGATGTTTACTTTTTATTTTTATTTATTATTTTTAGAGACAGAGTCTCAGACTGTCTCCCAGGCTGGAGTACAGATCATAGCTCACAGCAGCCTCGAACTCCTGGGCTCAAGTGATCCTCCTGCCTCAGCCTCCCAAGTAGTTGGGACTATAGGTGTGCATCACAACACCCAGCTAATTAAAAATTTTTTTTTTTTGCAGAGACAGGGGTGTCACTATATTGCTCAAGCTGGTCTCAAACTCCTGGGCTAATGTGATCCTCCTGCCTTGGCCTCCCAAAGTACTCAGATTATAGATGTGAGACCTGATGTTCATTTTGATGGTGTAACAGCTTTGCTACTGCTGGGGATGGGTAGGGGCAGGAAGGCAGAGCCCGATTTTACAGCTGAGGAAACTGAGACTCAGAGAGGAAGCAATTTACCCAGGGACGCCCAGCTGGCTCATGGCAGAGCTGGAGCTGGAAGCCAGCTCTGAGTGACATTGGTGTCCTTGGGTTCATGAAAAGCCTGGTGGCCAACTTCGCTTCTTGTGTGGTAAGCGACAGCAGGCTCACCCATCTTGGAGCCTGCGCCACCTCAGCTCACCTCCCAGATCCACCACTTGCTGCTCTGTGACCTCGGGAAGTGACTTAGCCTCTCTGTTCCTGGGCTTTGCTGAGGTCAGAGCTCTGCCAACTTGAGGGGCGTTTGGGTTACTCTGGCTGCTACTTTGGTCCTGGCCTGGGCTTCTTCTGCCTTGGGTGCCCTTGGGTCCCAGGAGCTGGCACCCAGGTGGCCGGACAGAAATGAGGAAAGGACAGGGCCTCACTTTCAATGTGACTCTGACTTCCTTCCCCACCCCCCGGCCCCTTCCTGACTGTTGGTTTCCCCTTTCTGTCCCGAGCCCTGGCCACTGCTGATTATGTGACCCCAAGGAGGTCACACCACCTCTCTGAGCATATTGCCTCATTGGTGAGGGAGGGCCACACGAGACACGCCAGGCACACAGGAAGCCCTCGCAGGTCTCCAGATGAGGTTGGGGCGTTGGAAAGGCCACAGAAGGAGGTGGGAGCTCAGGGGACAGACAGGCGGGCCATTGACCAAACGGGAAAATCCTTATTTTTCTTTGGGTAGTGAGTAACAACTGCCTCTCCTGTCCACCCACCCTGCCCCCTGCACAAAGAGCTCCTCAGTCTCATGGTGCGCCCGTTTTTCCCTGAGGGTGGAGTGGCCTGGGTTCCGCCCGGTTGACTGGGAGGGCTGCCACCTTCTGGGACTGTTCCCTGTGTGTGTGTAGATGTGCATGTGTATGTGTGTATACGTGTACGTGTGTATATATGTGTACATGTGTATGTGTGTATATGTATGTCTATGTGTGTATATGTTTATATATGTATTTATATATGTATGTGTATATGTGCATATATGTATGTCTGTGTGTATATTTGTGTATGTGCATGTGTATATGTCTCTGTGTGTATGTGTGTCTGTTTGTGTATATATGCATGTGTAAATATGTGTGCATGTGTGGATGTGTGTATATGAATGTCCATGTGTGCATGTGTATATGTATGTATATGTGTGTATGTGTATATTTGTATGTCTGTGTGTACATATCTGTGTGTGTGTTTGTGTGTATATGTGTATATCTATATGTGTGCGTATGTGTGTGTGTATATGTATATCTATGTGTGTGTGTGCATGTGTCTGTGTGTGTATGTATGTATGTGTGTGTTTGTGTTTATATGCATGCCTGTGTATTGCGTGTATATGTATGTGTATATGCATGTAGTGTGTATGTGTGTGTGTGTGTTTGTGGAAGGTGGGCTCCATGGGCTTTGGGCTGAGACCCCAGCAGGTGAGGGTGGGACAGGGGGCATGGGCTGACTGACCCATGGGTGTGGTTCACTCCTGTCCCCACTCGGCACATAGGAGGGACTCAGGAATACCTGTAGGTAGAGTGAAGGAATGAATGAAGGAAGGAATGAATGACTGGGTGAGCTAGCCAGGCAGGGCATCAGAGGGAAGCACCTGCTCAGATGCAGGCTGTGCCCTGAGACTGAGTTTGCTTGGGTGAGTGTCCTGGTCTTGTTTAGCCTCAGTTTCCTCATCTGTAAAATGGGCTCATGATAGTTGTCCTCATGAGAGGTGTTGGTCTCATAGGCCAGAAAGCCACACACAGTATGTGCTCAGTAAGCTGTCTGTTAAAAGATGGAAGGGAAGAAGCTAATTAGTTAGTTGGGCAGAGGTTCGCTTCGGAGACCTGTCTGCCCTGGAGAGAGTAACTAAGCCCGTCTTTCACCCCTTTCCTCTGTTTGTTCATCCATCCATCCATCCAGGAAATACATCTTGAGCAGCTGCTATGTGCCGAGCCCTGCTCCAGGCATCTGGGCCTCAGCAGTGACCAAAAAGGAGTCCCCCATCCTAGAGCTTTTGTCTGAGTCACATCATCCCACACGCAATGCTTTGAGGCCACTTTGTGAGACTCTGATACCCACAATGACCAGGTAACCCAGCGGTGGGAACTGCGATGAGCTCCCTTTTACAGGCGAGGAAACTGCTCGGAGAGGTCAAGTGATCGCCTGGGGTCACACAGTTACTGAATGGCAACGCCAATATTCAGGCTCCAAGCCTGTCACCACTGTGCCATCCTGTCCTGCTGACTTCCAAGGGCCATGGCATTGAGAACGGCGGTCCTAGGGAGAGGGCATGGTAGCCTCCAAAGGGATGAATGAACTCAAATGGATTTAAAAGCAGATGGTTGGAATTCTAGGCACATTCACTTCCTGTAGTTGTGGCCTAAGTTAAATCTCATTCTCTCTGATCCTCAGTTTGCTCATCTGTGAAATGGGGATAACAGTAACACCTACCTCAAGTGAGAGAGAAATATGAAAGTGCTTAGCATATGATAGGTATTGGATAAATGTCAGCCTCCTTTTTCTGGGAACTGAGTTTATTCATCTGGGAATGGAGACAAACATTTTTAATCTCTATAGTTATTATTTGGATTAAAACAGATAGAAGGGGCCAGGTGCAGTGGCTCATGCCTATAATCCCAACACTTTGTGAGGCCAAGGTGGGTGGATCATATGAGCCCAAGAGTTCAAGACTAGCCTGGGCAGTATAGTGAGACTCCTCTACAAAAGATAAATTTTAAAAGTAGGCATGGTGGTACACACCTGTAGTCCCAGCTCTGGGGAGGCTGAGGTGGGAGGATGCAGTGAGCCATGATTGTGCTGCTGCACTCCAGCCAGGGTGACGGAGCCAGACCCTGTCTCACAACAAAAAGCAACCAAATGGGAGGTGCTGTGTAAAGTGTGCCGCGAAGGGTAGGCATTACTGATGGTGGGATTGCAGGCATTAGCCTCGGCCGTAATTCCAAGCAGTTAACCCCAGAGGCAGCAGCCTGCTGTTGGCACAGACTGGTGTTGAGGCGGGCTGGGGCAGAGGAAGGATCTCAAACTGCTGCCTCGGGCTCCCTTCCCCGATTTCCGCCCCATCCACCCATCCTAGGCGCCTGCCCGCTTCCCCCTCCTCTGATTTGGAAAACTCGGGACTTTTGCTCCTAGGAGTGGGGTAGAGGAATATGCGCATGGATGAGTGTCCCATCCCTTCTGGTCCTCAGTCTCCCAGCTCGGGGGGAGCCCCTGTCTTGACAGCCTTCCAAAGGTGACAGAAGATGGAAATGCGGTGGCGAAAGGTGAGGTCTCTGCAGTCACGAGCCCTGGTTTTGGAGCCGGGAAGTGTGGGTTCCAGCGCCTGCTCAGTTCACCTCCCTAGACCTCATTGTCATCATTCCCACCTCTCACTGTAAATGGAGGGAATCTTAGCAAGAATAGCAAAGCAGCTGCCGTTCATTGAACACTTTGTGTTTGCCAGGCACTGTGCTGAAGGCTTGAACTATCACATTGAATCCTCACAATAGCCCTTTGGGGTAGGAGCTGTTATTTTATTTTTTAATATTTAAAACAATACATAAATGTATTTATTTTTTGTAGAAATGGGATCTTACCATGTTGCCCAGGCTCGTCTCGAACTCCTGGGCTCAAGCGATCTTCCCACCTTGGCCTCCTAAAATGTTGGGATTACAGGTGTGAGCTGCTGTACCCAGCCTTGTTTTTAAATTTAAAGCATGAATGTACAGTACACTAAATAATTATGGAGCAAATATGGCTTAGCCCCACCTAGGTCATAGTAATTATTACCCCTGCTTTACAGATAAGGAAACTGAGGCCCAGAGACAAGATGTGACTTGCACAAGACCATACAGCCAGTGAGTGGCTGATGAGAGGTAGAGCATTGACCAGGCAACATTCTGAGGCTAAAGAATCCTCTCTGTGGCTGTGACCCTTCTTTAGGAGAGGGACTAGGACAGAGAGAAGGCGGCCCTAAGGTTTTTGTTTTCTTTTTTTGAGACAGAGTCTAGCTCTTGTCGCCCAGGCTGGAGTGCAATGGCGCTATCCTGGCTCACTGCAACCTCTGCCTCCTGGGTTCAAGTGATTCTCATGCCTCAGCCTCCCGAGTAGCTGCGATTACAGGAACCTACTACCACGCCTGGCTAATTTTTGTATTTTTAGTAGAGACCGGGTTTCACCCTGTTGGTCAAGCTGGTCTCAAACTCCTGACCTCAACTGATCCACCCACCGCAGCCTCCCAATGTGCTGGGATTACAGGCGTGAGGCACTGTGCCTGGCCGGCCTAAGGTTGTGAGGCCTCCCTTCTCCTGGGCTGAAGCTGAGTAGCGTGTTCTGAAGCAGGGCTGGCTGAGAGGGTGGAATCCTGGGGCTACGCTCTGATGGGAGGGAAGCGAGATAAGGGAAGAAGGACCTGGAGCCTCCTGGGGTAGTGACTTTGTATCCTTGAGCCCCAGCTGTGTGCCAGACCCTGTTCAAAACCCTTTATGTGGCCAGGTGTGGTGACTGACACCTGTAATCCTAGCACTTTGAGAGGCCAAAGTGGGTGAGTCATCTGAGGTCAGGAGTTCCAGACCAGCCTGGCCAACATGGTAAAATCCTGTCCCTACTAAAAATACAAAGATTAGTTGGTGCAGTCACGGTGCCGGTAATCCCAGCTACTAGGGAGACTGAGGCCGGAGGATCACATGAACCTAGGAGATGGAGGTTACAGTGACTCAAGATTGTGCCACTGCACTCCAGCCTGGGTGAAAGAGCGAGACCCTGTCCCCCCCACAAAAAAAAGAAAAGAAAAGAAACCCTTTATGTGTGCTTAATCCCCATGGCATTCCCGTATTGCAACAAGGAAACTGAGGTTCTGGGAGGGAAGTGACTTGCCTGAGGTCACTCAGCCTGGAAGGGTCATTTACATGAAATTCACATATCACAACTCAGTCTTTGAAAACGTGCAGTTCAGTGGTTTCTTAGTGTATTCGGAGTTGTACAGACATCACCATCTCATCCCAGAACATTTTCATCACCCCAAACCATTTACATCACCCTGTACCCATCAGCAGTCACCACTCCCCTCTCCCAACCCCTGGCAACAACTAATCTGCTTCCTGTCTCTATGGATTTGGCTGCTCTGGGCATTTCATATAAATGGAATCCTGCAATATGTGGCCTTTCGTGTCTGCAAGGTGCATGATCTTAACCATGAAGCCACACCACCTCTTGGTGGCTCCTGTCCCAGGGCTGGGACCCTCGGAAATGACTTGGTCCCTGTGAAAGCTCAGAGGGGCATCTGCGTGTGCTCTCAGCTGGCCTCCCTCTAGCCAAGGGCTTGCAGAATGACGGAATGACTGCCACGGCCATGCTGGCCTTGCCCTCTGTGGGGCCCGGTGAGTCAACCCAGACCTGCCCTGCCTGGGTGGTGTGAGTGTAAGGGGGACACCCTCCCGCATGGAGTGGGGGCCCAGCAGGACACTGGGGCTCTGTCTGTCCTGGACAGGCGGCCACTGTGCAGCAAACAGGAAGCGGGCTGGGCCGAGACCTGCTAGGTAAATATGGGCTGGCCAGGGAAGGTGCTGGGCATGGCGCGACGCCTCCACCGCTGCTGCCTGCCAAGGGCTGGGGAGCCGTGGGTAACCTGGCAGGCAGTAGGTTCCGCCTGGCCAAGGAGCTGAGCTCCCAGCCGGCTGCTCTCAGTGGCCGCCACTTTGAGATGGCTGCCAGAATCTACCTCCAAGGCTCGGGTCCAGCTGCTCGGCCTTCTCTAGGACTCATTGTTTTCCTCGGTCCTTTTGTTCATCTGTTCCCCTAATGATACTAATAAATAGTACACTGATACTGATGATTCCAACAGCAGCCACCCCTGAATGAACCCGTGCTCTGTACCAGGCCCTGGGCTCAGTGTTTTGAATGCTTTATCTCATTTAACCCTCATGACGGTCCCCTTGGAGTAGGTGCTACGATCATTGCCATTTTACCACGAGGAAACCAAGGCACAGGAAGGCCAGGTGACTTGCCCAGAGCTGGTGAACTGGTGGTTCACTAGGGACTGCGATCCACCCCCATCCCGTTCTTTCTCTGGCTCCTCCCTCCCAGAGTTCTCTTGTCTTTTGTCTTTTGACACTCTCTTAGAGTGTCAGTCAAAGGCGCAGGTCCCGGGGATGAATGGATTCTAATCCTGCTTCCCACTTTCTGGAGCAAGGCAATGCCAGACAAGTGACTTCGCCTCTCTGAGCCTCAGTTTTCTTCACCTGGAAGGTGGGGAGGGGTGGACAGACCTGGGACTTTCTCTCTAGTACCAGCAAAGCTCAGAGTCCTTGTCTTCCTTGTACCTTCCTACCCACATGTCCCCTGCAAGACTGATCTGGAATGGCAGGCACTCACAGTTGCGTTTATTTGAGGGTACTGCAGGAAGTGGGGGCCCCCAAATTGGCTGAGGACCCCCAGGATGGAGGGAGGAGGAAGCACGCTGGGTCTGTCTGGGAGCCCGAGCTCCTTTCCCGGGGGCTGCTTCCTACCCATGGATTCCTCCCCCGCCCACCTCCCGCTGCTCACACGCTCACCCTTCTCTTCCTCCTTTCCTTCTCCCTGTGCCTCAGGCCACACCATTCCTCTGTGCACCCTGCACTTCCCCACCATACCTTTGTCCTTGACACCTCCTCTGTCCTTTATCCTCCTCCTCCTCCTCCTTCTCCTCGAAGCCTCTCCCCATCCCCATCAGGATTCGGGCTGCCCCTGCTTTGTAACTCTGCCTGGAACTTCACAGGTCCCTGGTCTTACCACCTAAAAAAATAAATATTCATTGACACCTCATTTTGCTTTAGCACCTTGCTGAATGCTGGGGACACAGGGGACATGGAATAGTCCCAGCCACATGGAACTAAAACTCTGGAGGTGAAGAGAGAAGATGGATCAAGATGAATAGGGGCCAGGCGTGGTAGCTCACGCCTGTAATCCCAGCACTTTGGGAGGCCGAAGCGGGTGGATCACCTGCGGTTAGGAGTTTTGAGACCAGCCTGGCTAACATGCAAAACCCCGTCTCTACTCAAAATACAAAAAATTAGCCAGGTGTGGTGGTGCATGCCTGTAATCCCAGCTACTCAGGAGGCTGAGGCACGAGAATTGCTTGAACCTGGGAGGCGGAGGTTGCGGTGGGTTGAGATCATGCCATTGCACTCCAACTTGGGTGACAGAGCAAGACTGTCTCAAAAAAATACACATAAAGAAAAGTTTAATCGTGGGAAGTGCTGTAAAGGAAGGCACATGTTACTTTAAGAGTGGAAACAGGAGGGCTTCTCAGAGAAAGTGCCCTTTAAGACGAGGCCTCAGGCGTAAGTGGAGCCAGCCAGTGAAGGGAAGGGCACTCCAGGCAGAGGGAATAGCCTGTGCAAAGGCCTGGAGGTGGGGAGAGCCATCTGCCTTCCTCCTGGACTGCGAGTTCTGTGAGGTTCCACATTTTATGTCTTCCCTGTGCCCTGCAAACAGGTGCCACTCCACTGCTGCCTGATGGAATGAATTGATTCCAGAAGGGAGGGAACCAGCTGCCTGGAATCCTCTCCCCTGGGGAGGAGCGGCCTTGCACGCCCAAACTTGCCCCCAGATTTAAGCAGCTTTCCTCAGTCACGTAATCAGGAGGATGGGATTTGACAAATGTGTGCCAGGGTTTCCATGAGATCAGGCAAAGCTGTGAGTAACCCCGAGGATGGGCCCCTTTTTCTGCCCTCTGCAAGTCAGGGCAGGGGGGACGAAGCCAGAGACCTCCGCCACCGCTGAATCAGGATTCTCAGAGAGAAGGTACCTGCTGTGCAATCTGCTGTTTATTGAGTCTTTCTTTGTGCCAGGCACTTGGCTCAACGGATATCCCTCTCACAAGGACCCCATTAAGATCCCTTAATAGGGCAGCTGAGGAAAGTGAAGATCAGAGAGGTTGGGTCACTTGCTCAAGCTCACCCAGCAAATGAGCTGTGGGCCTGGGATCTGACCCCCTGGTCTGCCTGACGTCCTAAGGCTCACTCCTGTGCTCCACTGGCTCGGGGCCACGGGAACAGAAAGCCTGGGGTCTCTGTCCAGGGCAGAAAGGAAGGCTTGGGGACCCTGGCTCAACCCTGTATCTTGTCACCCTACCCAGGACCCCTGCACCCCTTAACTTGCCCACGCCTGAGCTCTTCTGGTCTGTGTGGTTCTAACACCACCGGACACGACTCTGCTGCTCGGCTTGTCTAGTTCTTTCCCCACCAGAAGTTCAGCCCGCAAAGGGATTTTTATCTGTTTCGTTCACATCTATGTCTCTAGTACCTAGCACAGTGTCTGGCACATAGTAGGTGGTCAGTAAATGTGTAGAATAAATAGTTATCTGGTTTCTACTCCTGCCCCTTGGGCCCTTTCCAGAGGAAGATGCAAATTCTGTCTCTGTCCATCATAACACAACTGCCATCTCTGTGTGGACTACCCTTTGGTAAATTTATTCTAAAGAAGGGTTTGACTATAAACCTTCTTTTGAATATATAGGATTTAAAACCAACATATTCAAAAACCGCGACTTTGGCCGGGTACAGTGGCTCATGCCTGTAATCCCAGGACTTTGGGAGGCTGAGGCGGGTGGATCATTTGAGGTCAGGAGTTCAAGATCAGCCTGGCCAACATGTGAAACCCCGTCTCTACTGAAAATACAAAAATTAGGCGAGCGGTAGTGGTGTGAATCCCAGCTACTTGGGAGGCTGAGGCAGGAGAATCGCTTGAGCCTAAGAGGTGGAGGTTGCAGTGAGCTATCGCACCACTGTACTCCAGTCTGGGTGACAGAGTAAGACTCTGTCTCAACAAACAACAAACAGCAAACAAACAAACAACCGCTGCTTTGAATGAACACTGTTGTAAAGATGTCGGCATGTGAGGACATTCACAGTTGTGCTGGAACGTTCTTGGGCGCCTCCCTGATGCACCCACTGGGGAGGGGCTTCTGGTAGGAGGCATTGTGAGCCCGTGCAGGCACGAAGGGCCCACCATGCCTGCTCACAGTGGGTGCACACATGTGCACACGCACATGGAGGAAGGTGGGAAGAAATGTATATGAAAGTCACACGCAGAGGAGACACACATGGACCCACACCCAGGCTCTCAGCCTCTCTCCCTGCCTGCAACCCCCCTTCCCTCCCTCCTAAAGCTGGCATGAGTTTGGAATGTGTAATAACAGCCTTCGGGGCAAATTAGAACAGGGAGTAAACTCTTTCTCTGACCACAGAGAACAGGGCAGCGTTTGGGGAGGAAATTGCTACAGAGCAGCGGAGCCGGTTGTGTGTGTGTGCGTGTGTGTGTTTCTGTGTACATATGCCTGTGTGAATGTGTACGTGTGAGCTCGTGTGGTGTGATGTGGAAGGAGCCCAGGGCTAGGAGTCTAGAGGTTTTCTTCAAAGCCGTGTGCTCCCTGGCTGCCCGTGTGGAGCCTCCATTTCCTGAGCTGCAAAGTGGGAGCAATAGCGCAGCTCGGTCCAGGTTCTTCGGGGGGTTAAATGAGAGGGGCTGGGTGGATTTTAACGTGGGCTATAAAATGCCAGGCTGTAGTTCTGGAATGTGTGTGCATGTGTGTTTTGGGGAGGAGGAGTTAAGAGGAGAGGAAGCTCAGAACCATATCACAGTGGTGGTGATGATGATTAAATATGACAAGAAGCAACATTTATCAAGTATTTCTTAGGTGCCCAAGAAACACTTGACCTGCCTTATCTCCCAGAAGCCCTGCAAGGGAGGTGCCATTATTGCAATCCACATTTTATAGGTAGAGAAACTGAGGCTCAGAGAGATGAGAATGGGCAGGCAGTAATCATCCCTGCCTACTGGGACGGTTGTGAAGCTTGAAGGAGACATTGTAAGGGCTCAGCTGGTACCCTGGTACTCCATCATTAACCTGCTGTGTGACCTCAGGCAAGTCGTTTAGCCTCTCTGAGCCTCAGTTTCCTCATCTGTAGAATAGGAATGATCGCAGTACCTACCTCCAGGGCAGGCTTTCTCAACCTCAGTGCTGTTGACCTTGTGGGCTGGGCCATTCTTTGTGGTGTGGGCTGTCTTTTGCTTTGGAGGCTATTTAGTGGGTCTGGCATGGTGGATCCCAGCGAAGGCCCCTGTGCAGGGCCCGGCGAGGTGGCTGAGCTCCCTGATGGGGAGGCCTTCCCTTTCTCCTCCCTGATCAATCTGTTTGAGGGTGAGTATGACTCGCTTTTGCCCTCACCTTGCACCCAGGACATCCCCAGTCCACGGAGGGGTTCAGCCTGGGCTCTGCAGCCGACTGCCCGCATTTCAGTCCTGGCTCTGTCACTAACCTGCTGTGTGACCTCAGCAAGTCGCTTAGCCTCTCTGAGCCTCAGTTTCCTCATCTGTAGAATGGGAACGATCGCAGTATCTACCTCCAGGGCAGGCTTTCTCAGTCGCGGCACTATTGCCATTGTGGCCCGGTCGTTCTGTGTGGTGCGGGGCTGTCTTTGCTTTGGAGGATGTTTAGTGCCGTCCCTGGCCTTGACCCGCCAGATGCCAGTAGTGCTCCCTCTCCTGTACAGTTGTGACCACAAATCATGTCATCAGATATGGCCAAATGTCCCTGTGGGAAGAGCAGAACTGTCGCTGGTTGAGAACCACTGGTCTGGAGTCATGGTGGGGGCTGGATGAGGCCCCGTGCTGGGCACAGCATGAGCTACATCACCAGGTGAGGATGGTGATTTAGTTCATAGTGATTATTTCATCCTAATTAGAATGCTAATCATGATCGCCCAAGGCCTTGACTTGCCCAAGGCCACACAGCAGCCAGTCAGGTTGAGAATTGCTGGGAAGGGATTTGAACCCAGGACTGGCTGGCACCAGAGTCCCCATTTTGGAGTCCCCAGGAATCCGGGGTGCTGTCCAGGCATGGGGGCGCTGTCCTCCTTAAGAGAGGGGTGTGGGCCTGGTGGGGGCTGGAGGGACCTTGGCTGCCTTCTCTGGCCTTGGGAGCTCCCTAGGATGGGGTTCTGTTAGCCCTGAGGTGCCTTGGTGAGGGGTGCAGTGCATAGAAGGGTACTGACAACAGAGGATGTGCCTGATGCTGCCTTCTCCCCCGACCTCAGGACGGGCCCCCGTGAGGTGGACAGGGCCGTGCCCAGGAGAGTCTAATCCACCTCCCGCCAATGCCTGTGCCCCTGCAGATGCCCCTTCTGCCTCAGCATCCCCCCAGCCCCCATTCCTGCAGAGCGAAACCCAAACACATGTGGCAGCGATGAGGGACTGGGGGTCCAGGTTTCCCTCTCCCACCTGGCAGGTCGAAAGGACCTCATGTCTCCAGGTGTCCTACTAGGTGCTGGCACTGAGTAGGTGCCTCACATGCTGGAGTACCCTAGGAGGAGGCGTAGTCGCCCCGGTCTTACAGGTGGAAAAACCAAGGCACAGAGAGAGGAGGTGATCTACCCGTGGTCAAACAGCTAGTGACGGCCCAGACAGGACCTGGATCGATCTGATTTCAGAACCTGGCCTCCTAACTTCTCTTTTTTCCTTTAGTTATAATAACTGAAAACCCCACTCTATTTATTTATTTTTAGATGGAGTCTTGCTCTGTTGCCCAGGCTGGAGTGCAGTGGTGCCATCTCGGCCCATTGCAACCTCTGCTTCCCGGGTTCAAGCCATTCTCCTTCCTCAGCCTCCTGAGTAGCTGGAACTACAGGTGCATGCCACCACTCCTGACTAATTTTTGTATTTTTAGTAGAGACGGGGTTTCACCATGTTGGCCAGGCTGGTCTCAAACTCCTGACCTCAAGTGATTCTCCCGCCTCAGCCTCCCAAAGTGCTGGAGTTACAGGTGTGAGCCACTGTGCTCGGCCAAAACCCCACTTTAATCCCAGAAGCAGCACTGGATATACCTGGCCTCACTTCCCACTGCCTGCAACCGTATGAAGAAGGTACTATAATTGTACCCATTTTACAGAGGAGGAAACTGAGACTTGGGGAGCTCAAGTGACTTGCCTAAGTTCACACTACATGTAAATAGCAGAGCTGGGATTAGAACCCAGGCCTCAATGACTCCAAAGGCCAGGCTCTCCCTCCCTGTTGGTGTCCAGAGGGGAGCCCGCCCCTGGAGGGAGCTCTGACCCTCTGTGTCCTGCTGTGCCCACTAAGGAAGGCCTCTTGCTGTGTCCCCACCTCTCTGATCCAAGCCTTCCCTCCTGGAAGTCACAGAGCAAACAAGGTGGAAACTGGTTTATTTGTTTTTCTACGTGTGTCTTGGGTGGGAAGAGTGAGATGTACAAGAGGGGCCTTTTCAGACATGCCTCTGCCTCCCACGTGGGGTGGTAAGAGTTCCAGGAAACTCACCCTCAGTGCTCAGCCCTGCCCGGTGGCACCATGCTACAGAGAACAGGGGGCTGACAGCCAACCAGCAGGGTCTTACCCCTCCCTTGCCCTGGTTCCTGGCTAAACACTGGACCTAGGAGCCAGAGAGACCTGATTCAAGTCCAGGCCTTCTCCCTGCAAGCTGTTTCACTGCCGCCTGTGAAACCTGCTTCCTCATCTGACAAATGGGAACAAATGGCATCTTTGTCATAAAGTTGTTCGTTTGTGTGAGGACTTGGGGAGGAACAAGACAGGTACATTTCCTGCCTCCTGGCGCCACAGCCTGGGAGTGAACCGTCCCGTGAACAGCTGGGATAAAGCTTCCGGGGAGATGAGCATGGAGCGTGGGAGCGAATGTGTGCCGGGCAGGGAGGGCTTTCCAGAGGAGCCCAGTTGAGCTGGTACACGAGTGGGGAAGGAGTTAACCAGGCAAAAGTGGGGAAGGGATTAGCACTTTGTGCTGGGGAGCAGAGTTTGTGCATTGGGGAAGTCAACTCAAGTCCTGGAGCCTCAGTTTCCCGTTCTGTGAAATGGGAATCATCATGATGGAGTGTGATGAGTAGCAGGGCTGCCCGCCCACATGGCAAGTCCACGTGGATTTTCTGAGCCCCTTCTGTGCCTGGAGCCTGTGGTTAATGGTTGTACTTTAGCAGGTGCTTATCATGTGCCAGGCGCTGCACTGCACTGGCCACCAGCCAGCATGTTCTGCCCACCAGGCTTGGATATCCCCATTTTACAGGTCAGGAAACCGAGGCCATGAAACGTCGACTTGCTTCATGTCATGGAATGACTGAGTGTGGAGCCTGGATTTGAACCTGGCTCGGTGGGGCTCCAAAGCCGGCTTTCTTGGTCATCAGTAGGGTCTGGGATCCAGGTATGGGGTCCCAGCGTGACCGTGCCCTCTACCCTCTTTCAGCCAATGCCCAGGGTGGTTGGACCTGGGGCCAATTTGTGTTTCCAGGTTCCTGAAAGAGGCTCCTGTTGCAGTTCCCGCCTGAGGCTGGCGGCCAACCACATCTGGGAGTGGCCTCCCTGCGCCCCTGTCATTACAACCGTGGCTTTGAAGCAGCTGGCAGCAGTGCTGCTTGTCCACGTGGGAGGGGGCTTCCTGGAGCCCCTGCTACTGGCCGGGTTCTGCCTGATTCCCTTTTCATTCCCTTGCAGACTGAGCAGTGCAGACGGGCCTGGGGCCGGCATGGCGGATCCCAGCGAAGGTCCCCCAGCAGGGCCCGGGGAGGTGGCTGAGCTCCCCGGGGATGAGAGTGGCACCCAAGGCGGGGAGGCTTTTCCCCTCTCCTCCCTGGCCAATCTGTTTGAGGGGGAGGATGGCTCCCCTTCGCCCTCACCGGCTGATGCCAGTCGCCCTGCTGGCCCAGGCGATGGGCGACCAAATCTGCGCATGAAGTTCCAGGGCGCCTTCCGCAAGGGGGTGCCCAACCCCATTGACCTGCTGGAGTCCACCCTATATGAGTCCTCGGTGGTGCCTGGGCCCAAGAAAGCACCCATGGACTCACTCTTTGACTACGGCACCTATCGTCACCACCCGAGTGACAACAAGAGGTGGAGGAAGAAGATCATAGAGTGAGTATTGCTGGCTTCCTGGCCAGTGGCCTTCTCCTCTGTATCCATTCACTCATTCATCATCCATCCCTCTATTTTCCACCCATCTATCAATTCATCCATCTATCCATCCATTCGTCTGTCCATCCATGTATCATCCATCCATCCATCCACCCATCATCTGTCATCTATCCATCCACCCATTATCATCATCTATCCATCTATTCATTTATCCATCATCTTCCATCTGTCCATCTATTCATCTATCCATCATTATTCCATCTGTCCATCTACCATCTATCCATGCATCCATCAGCTATCCACCCATCATCCATTCATCCACCTATTCATTTATCCATCATCCTTCCATCTGTCCATCTATTCATCTATCCATCATTATTTCATATGTCTATCCATCTATCCATCCATCTACCCATCTATCCATCATCCATCCATCCATCTATTTATCCATTATCCACTCCTCTACCCATTTACCCCTCCGTCCACCCTTCCATAGAACATTTGTCTGTTCATCCATTCACCCATCCACCCACTGATTTATATAACTATTTATTCATCTATCTGTTCATTCATTCATCTGATTTTTTTTTTTTTTTTGAGATGGAGTCTCACTCCGTTGCCTAGGTTGGAGTGCAGTGGCGTGATCTCGGCTCACTGCAACCTCCGGCTCCAGGGTTTCACTGATTCTCCTGTCTCAGCCTCCTGAGTAGTTGGGATTACAGGTGTCCCCCCCCACACACCTGGCTAATTTTTGTATTTTTAGTAGAGATGGGGTTTCACCATGTTGGTCAGGTTGGTCTTGAACTCCTGACCTCAGGTGATCCACCCACCTTGGCCTCCCAAAGTGCTGGGATTACAGGTGTGAGCCACCACACCCAGCCATTCATCTGATTTTTTATTCACCCACATATTCACCTACTCATCTGTCCCCCATTCATCTATCTGTCTGTCCATCTCTTCACCAACACATCCAGCCTTCCATTGTTTATTATCTTCTTATTTATACATCTATTTACCCATCCATCCATCTATTCATTTATCCATCTATCATCTACTCATTCATTCATCCAGATACCCATGTTTTCACTCTTTTGTCCATCTGTCCAATCCAATCCATCCATCCATCATCCACTTATTAAAATATCTATCTACCCATCTATTCATCTGTCCAGCCATACACCCATATACCAACCTTCCATTCATCTACATTTACTCATGTGTATGTCATTCTGTCCTCATCTGCCCGTTGTTTCTGTTCATCTAGACATTCAACTATCAAACCATTCATTCATTCATTTGTCCATTCATTACATTTCTAATGCTCGATTGCTAACCTGCCTACCTGCCTTCTTTCCTTCCTCTCCTTCTCTCTTCTAACCACCCATTCATTCACCCACGTCTCTGTCCATCCCTTTGTTTGCTTAGTCACGGACTCATTGATTCATTTGCTTATC
Source organism: Cheracebus regulus (assembly GCA_963574635.1). Lineage (NCBI taxonomy): Eukaryota > Metazoa > Chordata > Mammalia > Primates > Pitheciidae > Cheracebus > Cheracebus regulus. The sequence goes on along the minus strand of CAUYQU010082869.1, from coordinate 33,146 downwards.
TTTTCTTCCATTTTTACATCTATTCATCCATCCTTCTACCTACCTTTTCCCTGCACACATCCAGCTGCCCCTTCTGGGTCTTCTACAAGGATCACCTCCTTCCTGACTATCCAGTGGCTTTCCTGAGGCTTGAAGAGAGCTGGCAACCCCACGGCATCGCCTTCTCCCATAACCATAGCCTTACTGAAAGAAAAGACAGAGTGGAGGGAAGCCCTGGATGGGGTGACAGCATTCAGCCCCCACGATGCATCCAGACCAGGCCAAGCTGGAGACCGGGAGCCTCCAGCCCCCTTCCACCAGCTTGTCTGGTCCCCGTCCTTCCCCCAGTGGGTTCTGCTCTGTCTTGAAGCCCAGACTCTAGACTCATACACGTTTGCCTGGCATCTGCATGTGGTTCGTGTGACATTCTGCAAACTCAGGCACGCAGGGTTCTGTTTCCAGCATGACCTTGTCATCTGTCACCTGCAGAGTCCCTGCTTTGTGAAGTTGAGCCCTCTCTCCTGGTCCTTTAGGGAGTCCAGGGGCTTCTACAAGCTTTCGGCAGTTTGCGGGAGGGAGTAGGCTTACAGTCTCCTAGCTAGCTCCTCCTGAGCCTCAGCAGGCCCTGCTGAGCCGTATCCTTTCTAGGTCCCAGCTCTGCTGTCCCTGGTGTGCCCTGAAATGACCCTTCCCTCAGCTACTCCCTGAGATCACCTCTCGGTGACCTCTGTGTGTGTCCTGGAGGATGGTCCTGAGGTCTGGAGTTGCCCTGGACATGCCCGGTCCTCCTCTCTCTCCCTTGCTGGCCACGGATTCGTTGATCTCTTGGATGGAGCCCATTCACCTTCGCAGCCTTTGCTTGGTCAAGAGCCGCCCCCTTTATTTATTCAGAGTCACTGATTCTTTTAGCGAATGTTTCTTTTTTTTTTTCTTTTTTCTTTTTTTGAGACGGAGTCTCACTCTGTCATTCAGGCTGTAGTGCAGTGGTGCAATCTCGGCTCACTGTAACCTCCGCCTCCCAGGTTCAAGCGATTCTCCTGCCTTAGCCTCCCAAGTAGCTGGAACTACAGGTGTGCACCACCACAACTAGCTAATTTTTGTGTTTTTAGTAGAGACAGGGTTTTACCATGTTGGCCAGGCTAGTTGGAACTACTGACCTCAAGTGACCTGCTGACCTCGGCCTCCCAGAGTGCTGGGATTACAGGCGTGAGCCACCGCACCCAGCTGGTGGATTTCTTGAGTGCCCACTCTCTGTCATTCAGTGGGGTTGGCCCTGAGGCTCCAGCGTGAGCCAGAGCAGATCCGCCTCTACTCAGGCGGCACTTTCAATTCAGAGGATGAGACAGGGAAGAAGCAAGTAGCTGAGCACATGGATGTATCATTGGAGTTGGGGGAGGTGTTGAAGTTAGAGAGTGGGCGGATACAGGAAAGGTAATCCAAGAGGGTTTCTTGGAGGAGGCATTTAAGCCCAAAGCCAAGAGTTGCGAAGGGGCAGGTACAGAGAGGGAGGGAAGGGTGTTCTAGGTGGAGAGAAATGTGCGTGCAAGGGCCTAAGGCTGGAGAGGCTCTCTAGATATGTCCACAGAACAAGGCCTCATAGTTGTCTGTGCGCTGAAAAATCTGTGCAACCTCTGCTCAGAGGTGGAAACAAACTGAGGGCCAGAGCAGCAGAGTGCCCAGTGTTCCCACCCTTCTACTGAAAGCTGTGAGCTCTGTGTCTCCCCCCGCCCTCCCTCAGACCCCTCCTGCAAACCCTCCTCCCCAGCCTTTCCCCAGGAAGTCCAGGCTGGTGGAGGAAGTGGGGTGCAGCTGAGCCCCGCAGGCTGCCTCAGTGAGATCTGGTGGGGGCAGTATTCCTTGTTATTTTTTGGCTCAGAGATCGAAGTTCAGAAAGAGGTATAGTGGGGGCTGCCTGGGTGCCCTTAGTAGCGGCTGTGTCTGTGCTCCTGTGGATGCTAACGTGGATGCTAACGACCCCTTTCCAGCACCTGCCCCGAGATAGAAAATCTCAGCCCCTGGGGAGGAGGAAGGGAGGAGAGTGGCTATCCCCTTCTCATGGCGAGACAGGCAGGGTACAGCCAGATGCCAGCTTCGTCTGCCCTTGCAACCATGTCCCACCTGCTTCCACAGCCTGCCCTGGCCTCAGTTTCCCCAGCTGCATTCCCCCTTCCCCTCTGGCCCTGCTGCTTCTTGTTAGGGTTTTCTCTGTTCCCCTCTCTGCCCTCTTCTCCCTCCTAGGCCCTGTGCTTCCATCTTCCTTCTCTTTAGCTTCTTATTCATAGAACAGAGTCTTACTGGATCCCAAGATGTGCCAGACACTGGGCCGGGTAAGAACGTGACAGAGAGAGCATTCCTGCCTCACGGTGTTCCTGGGCTAACTCTCTCTCAGAACCTAGCATATAATAGATGCCCAAATAATGTTTGTTGAGTGACTGAATGAGTGTCTCCAAGCCCTCCTTCTCTTAGTGTCTATTTCCTTCCTTTCTCTCTCCATCTCTTCTCTTCCCAGCCCTCTCTGTGCCATGCCCTCCCTCCTTCTGCCTCTGTAGCTCCACATCTCTCCCAGGCACATGCAAGTTCCTGACACACAGTAGGTATTCCTTAATAATGGTAATATCAGCTAACATTTATTGAGTGTTTACTGTGTGGCGGGCCATGGGCAAGTACATATAAGCATGGCCTCATTTGTTTCAAATGTTTGTTGAATGAATACATTTATTTATTTATTTATGGAATGAATTATGATGGAATGATAGTTGTGGAATGAATAGATGAAATGCTTCATCTTTTAGTCTGCTGTTTCTTTTTCTCTCTGTTTTTATCTCTTCCAGTCTGTCTGCCTTAGTAAGTACTCAATAAATGACTAAAATATGAGCGGGTGGGTGGGTGGATGGGCAGTTGGATGGATGGATAGATGGATGGATGGATGGACAAGTGATGGATGGATGGGTGGGTGGGTGGATGAGCGAGGGACCGATGGATAGGTGGATGGATGAGTGATGGATGGATGGGAGGGTGGATGGATGAGTGATGGATGAGTGGATGGATGAGTGGGTGGATGGATGGATGAGTGATGGATGGATAGGTGGACAGATGGAGGAGTGCATGGATGGGTAGATGGATGAGTGGTGGATAAGTGGTGGATGGATGTGCGTGTAGGTGGATGGATGAGGGATGGATGGATGGGTGAGTGATGGATGGATGGATGGATGGATGGGTGAGGGATGGATGGATGGATTGGTGGGTGGATGGGTAGTTGGATGGATGAATGATGGATGAATGAATCGATGAGTGGGTGGATGGGTGGATGGATGGATGTGTGGGTAGGTGGATGGATAGACGAATGGGTGGATAGATGGATAAGTGATGGATGGATGAGTAACAGATGAATGGAGGGGTGGGTAGATGAGTGATGGATGGATGATGGATGGGTGGATGGGTAGATGGATGAATGAGTGATGGGTAGATGGATGAGTGGGTGGAAGGATGGATGAAGGATGGATGGATGGGTGGGTAGGTGGATGGGTGAATGGTGGGTGGGTGGGTAGATGGTTGGATGGATAGATGGATGGATAAGTGGGTGGATGGATGAAGGAGTAGGTGGATGGATGGATGAGTGATGGATGGAGGGATGGGTGGGTAGATGGGTAGGTGACTGGATGGATGAGTGATGGATGGAGGGATGGGTGAATAGATGGATGAGTGGGTGGGTGGGTAGATGGATGAGTGATAGTTGGATGGATAGATGGAGGAGTGAGTGGATGGGTAGATGGATGAGTGATGGATGGAGGGATGGGTGGGTAGATGGGTAGGTGACTGAATGGATGAGTGATGGATGGAGGGATGGGCGAATAGATGGATGAGTGGGTGTGTGGGTAGATGGATGGATGAGTGATAGTTGGATGGATAGATGGAGGAGTGAGTGGATGGGTAGATGGATGAATGATGGATGGAGGGATGGGCAAATAGATGGATGAGTGGGTGGGTGGGTAGATGGATGGATGAGTGATAGATGGATGGATAGATGGAGGAGTGAGTGGATGGGTAGATGGATGAGTGATGGATGGAGGGATGGATAGATGGATGGGTGGGTGCATGGATGTGTGGATGGATGGATGGATAGATGTATGGGCAGTCTGTGTGTTTCTTTCTTTATGTTTGTCTCCACCCAGCACACAGTAGGTACTTGCTGTAGTTTGTTGGATAAAACATTCCTTAGTTTTCCAGCTGCCCTGCCTACCTCAGTCTGCTCCTTGTAGGGCTTCAGCTGCCCACCCCCCCACCAGGCACAATCTCTGGGTCCCTAAGGCCAGGGACAGTGAGGCAGGCAAGGGATGAACACTCCCATCAACTTGTTCCCCACCTCCTCCAGGAAACAGCCACAGAGCCCCAAAGCCCCTGCCCCGCAGCCGCCCCCCATCCTCAAAGTCTTCAACCGGCCCATCCTCTTTGACATCGTGTCCCGGGGCTCCACCACTGACCTGGAGGGGCTGCTCCCCTTCTTGCTGACCCACAAGAAACGCCTGACTGATGAGGAGTTTCGAGGTAAGCCACCCAGATGGGCGTAGCCAGTGGGACAGCCAGAGGTGTGGGGAAGCCTGGCATTGGGGGTCCCATTTCCCCTCAGCTTCTTCCTTTGAGTCAGTGGACTGCATTGGCCTGAAAAGAGCACTGGACAGGGAGTCTGGTCCTGTGTGTTCTTCACCATGTTACTTAACATCTCTGGGCCTCAGCTACCTCCACTTATTCATTCATTTATTCAGCCCTTATTTATGAACAGGTTAGTGTAGTGGGTAAGCAGAGTCCACCTACCTGGGGTCAGATCCCACCTTTACTACTTAAGCAATGTGTGGCCTCTCTGAGCCTCTGTTTCCTCATCTGTGAAAAGGGGGAATAATCACAGCGTGCTCCTGGCTCTGAGATCATCTCACAAAGAGCCCAGTGCAGGCAGCTGGAGTCCTGGAGCTCCTGCTCCCTGAGGGAAGGTCTGGAAGGGTGGGCAGGGTGTCTGGGCTGGGAGTCCTGATCCTACTTCTTGGGATCTGCTCCACTCCAGCACAGCTGGGCTGAAGCCCCAGCCCAGAGAGCTCACCCTTCTGCCTTGTCCAGATTCAAAACACCCACCTCAGGGCACTGGCACCCTCCACAGCCCCAGACCTCACCTGTGAACACCTGCACCCAGATCAGCCACCTGTGATGTGCTGGGTTCCGGGTAAGCCATTAGTAACTGGCCGTAATCTCACAAGTCAAGATAACCATGTCAAGAAGTGTGACACCTAGGCTGGGCATGCTGGCTCATGCCTGTCATCCCAGCACTTTGGGAGGCCAAGGCAGGAGGATTGCTTGAGCCTAGGAGGCTGAGACTGCAGTGAGCTGTGATCCTGCCACTGCACTCCAGCCTGGGTGACGGAAAGAAAAAAAAAAAGAATTGTGACACATGCTATGAAGAAGGGCCCATCCTGGAAGACTGGTTGGTCTACATCCTGTCTGAGGAAGCTTCAGGGATGCCAGAAGAGGCCATTTTTTGAGACTTCAGTTACTTGAAGTAAATTAAGTTCCCAAACAGGGTGAACAAGTCTGTGCTACATCATCCACATATACCTTTATCAACCTGTTTTTTTTTTTTAGATAGAGTCTTATTCTGACACATAGGCTGGCATGCTGTGGTGTGATCACCGCTCCCTGCAGCCTGAACTCCAGGCCTCATGCCATCCTGCCTCAGCCTCCAGAGTAGCTGGGACTACAGGCGCAAGCTACGACACCTGGCTAATTTTTCTTTTTTGTTTTAAGAGACAAGGTCTCACTCTGTTGCCCAGGCTGGTCTCAAACTCTTGACTTCAAGCAATCCTCCTACCTCGACCTCCCAAAGTGCTGGGATTACAGGTGCAAGCCACCGAGGCTGGCCTCAACCTCATTCTTTTTTTTTTCTTGAGATGGAGTCTTGCTGTGTCACCCAGGCTGGAGTGCGGTGGTGCGATCTCGGCATACTGCAACCTCCACCTCCCAAGTTCAAGCGATTCTCCTGCCTCAGCCTCCCAAGCAGCTGGGATTATAGGCGTGTGCCACCACGTCTGGCTAATTCTTTTTTGTTTTTAGTAGATACAGGGTTTCACCGTGTTAGCCAGGATGGTCTTGATCTCTTGACCTCGTGATCCACCTGCCTCGGCCTCCCAAAGTGCTTGGATTACAGGTGTGAGCCATTGCGCCTGGCCAACCTCATTCTTACACTGAAACAATACAATACAGTATCATTGTGTCTATCAGAAGATAATTGTTGGGGCTGGGCATGGTGGCTCACGAGTGTAATCCCAGCATTTTGGGAGGCTGAGGCGGGTGGATCACCTCAGGTCAAGTGTTTGAATTCAGCCTGGCCAACATGGTAACACCCTGTCTCTCCTAAAAATACACACACACACAAAGAACCAGCTTGGTGACAGCACCTGTAATCCCAGCTACTTGGGAGGCTGAGGCAGGAGAATACTTGAACCTGGAGGTGGAGGTTGCAGTGAGCCGAGATCGCACCACTGCACTCCAGCCTGGCGACAGAGCGAGTCTCTGTCTCAAAAAACAAAGAGACAGTTGCTGGATGTATGAAAAATATTCATTTGTGGTTCCCGGACAGATGACGTGGCCTCGTTTGGAGGCACAAGTTTAGAGGTGTGGGAGGACAAGGCTTCTCTGCTTCTGGAGTAGCTCAGTGATGGCATGGATAATCTCATTTGGAGATAACCCGCGTTTAAGCCCTGGCCACATGGCCTCTCCTGGTCCACCCAGTGTGTGAGGCAAAGGTGGGGAATCTGGGCAGAGCAGATCCTGGGAGGCGGCTGCTGGCACCTGTGCCTTCACCAGGCTTGCTTGTTGATGCTTCTGGCTTCTCCTGAGTTCAGGACTGAGTCGGGGGCTCTTAGCCTAGTCCAGGAACCCCCAGATGCACGTGTGTCTGTGCGTGAGCATGAGTGGGGGACTCTAGATAGGCTTGGGAGGTGGGTGGCTGAAATTTCAGAGGCTAGTGTCTGTGCGTAGAGGGAGACTTACTGTGAGGCCTGTGATGTTAATGAAATGCTGGGCCCCTGGCTAAGGCCCTTTTTAAGGTCCTGGATCCGCCCCTGCATGTCTTTCTGGCTACAGGGTCATGAGCTCATCTGATTATAGGGAAGTCTGGGACCCCCTCCCCTGCCCCCACATCCCCTCCTCAGAGTTTTACAACCTCCAATTTGGCAATTGTCAATTTAGAGCCCCTGACTACAGCAGCCCACCCTGGGCAGAGCCACTTCGCCACCTGGTGGTCGGGTCCTGGAACTGCATGTTCCGCCTCATCTCTGGGAAGATGCTGCTCCCGACATCTCCCAGGACCCGGGCGCCCCGTCCCTGGGTCTATAACCTGTGTCTGAAAGCCCGAATCCAAGGTCTTTAGTTCCACTTTGGGTCACCTATGGTTTGGAATTGCTTGGGGTGCGCAGATCGTCCCTTCTTTCAATGTGTGTTAACTCAGCAAATGGTTGTGGGGCACCTACCACATGGCAGGCACCATGCTTGGCAGAGGCCAAACGATAGTGAGCAAAGCAGACATCACAAGGTGCCCTGAAGGTGCTCACAGGCTCCTGGGCAGGACCAGCACTGACCAGGCAACCACAGAAATAAGCACAGTTACTGACTCTAACGGGCATCAGCAAGAGGCTGTCCTGGAGGATTTGACCTAGTCAGGGAAAATCCAGGAGGGGTGACACTTGAGCAGAGTCTGAGTGAGTTGCAGTTAACCAAGTGAAAAGAGGAGAAAGGAGTGTTTCAGATTGGGGTGGGGGTTCAGGGACAGCAGGTGCAAAGGCCCTGTGGTTCACTGTGGTCAGTTGCACCATTCCAGCTGCTATGTGGAAATTGGATGAAGGAAGGCCAGAGGGGGAAATTAGGGCGGGCGGTGTCTTAGGCATGTCAGAGGGAGGGAGAGCCGTCAAGGGGTTGGAGAAATAGGTACAATCGATAGGACGTGTTGGGGTATGGACGTGGCAGAGAAGGGAGGGTGAGGACAAATGTGACACCAAGGCTTTGGGCTGGATGGGGATGCCATCCCCTGGGAAGGGGACACATGCAGGCTGGGGTGTGGGAGGGAAAGATGTTGAAGTCAGCATGGAGACTTGTAAGCAGCCTAGCAAGAGACAATAATGAGAAAAAAGATGAGCCACCTTGAGGCTGCAGCTGTGTGTGGGTGTGTCTGCGCATCAGGGCAGACTCCCAGGGGCCTCCACCAGCATTTGGGGGAGCTCCCATCCCCTGGATGGATGGATGGATGGATGAATGGATGAAGGAAGGCATTCCCTGGCTTCCACAGTTGGGGAGCAGGAGTCAGTTATTCATTCAAGAAATAGTTAGCTGGTGTCGCCTCTGAGCTGGGCACCAGGTGGACAGCGGGAAAGCAACAGGGAACAAGGCTTGTCCCAGGCAGCCCTGCTCCTGGAAGGGCCGGGACTAGAATTCAGGTCTCTGTGAGTCTGTCTCACTGTTTCCCGGCATTTAGGGAGATGGTTCCTAAATCCCTTCTCATGGAATAATGACAGCAACGGTAATATTTATCGAAGACTCCTATCTGCCTGGTACTGGACTAATCAACAAATACTGATTAAGCTCTTTGATCTCCCTTCATAGCTTTAATTTAGCCAGAAAGGACACTAAGCAGAGAAATGGTCATACAGCTGTGAGGAGCAAAGCCAGGACTCAAACCCAAGGCGCCTGGCTTCAGAACGGGCACCTCAACCCACACCTGCATCTCCCACCCTCTGGCCATTCCCGAGCCCCTGGCATGATTTTGCCCTGTCCCTGACTCTCAGGGGAGTTTTTAGCTCACTCTTTTGAGATATAAATCAACTCAGGTAACCATAAAAATAGCTACAATAGAAACTTGCAAAGAGACATCAGCAAGTGTTAGTGAGAGGCACTGAGGACCCGCTAGTGCCAAACCGATAGTTGACTTCATGAGAGAGATTTGGCGGTGGATGAAACCTTCAGTGTTATTGTTGCACCCCTGGAATCCCCAAGATTCTCTTCTGCCTCTCCTAAGGTCTGTTCACATCCACTGTGGCACGCAGTCCCACACTTCAGGGAATGCTGCACGCTTCCACCCCCTTCTAGGGGCAGCAGTGTAAATACTTCATGGGAAAAGGATTCTATGTCCTGCAGGTGGGTGAATGCTGCCCAGTGTGTCTTCCTTTTAGAGGTTCACAGTCCCTGTATGAAAGGCTCTGAGAGGTCCTATAGGAAGAAAATACTGTTGGCTTTGTTTAACCCAGCATTCTCACCATTTACTTGTTTATGAAGCACTTTTTAAAAATCTTTTCAAGGGCCGGGTGTGGTGGTTCACATCTGTAATCCCAGCACTTTGGGAAGCTGAGGTGGGAGGATCACTTGAGGGCATGAGTTTGAGACCAGCCTGGGTAACATGGTGAGATCCCATCTCTACAAAAGTAGAAATTAAAAAATTAGTTGAGCATGGAGGTGCACACCTGTAGTCTTAGCTGCTACTTGGGAGGCTGAGGTGGGAGGATCACTTGAGCCCAGGAATTGGAGGCTGCAGTGAGCTAGGATTGCACCCCTATACTCGAGACTGTATGACAGAGCGAGACCCTGTCTCTAAAAAAAAAAGATATTAATAAATAATCTTCCCAAATAAGATTAATTAAATAAACACCAATCTGTAGGCGGCAGCCTCTCACATTTCAAAGCACTTTTACCCCCATGAGTTTACTGCGCCCTCTCAGCAGCACTGGAGACAGATAGAGTGGCCCTGGGTCTCCACTGGACAGATGAGGAAACAGGCTCAGAGAGGAGATATTGACAGACAGGACATCTGACCCCCTGCCTAGTGCTCTGTACCCCGGTGCCTAGAAGTTCAAGGTCACGGGCCAGAGCACCACCTCATCCTGTGTGTCTCTCCCGCTAGAGCCATCCACTGGGAAGACCTGCCTGCCCAAGGCCTTGCTGAACCTGAGCAACGGCCGCAACGACACCATCCCTGTGCTGCTGGACATCGCGGAGCGAACCGGGAACATGCGGGAGTTCATTAACTCGCCCTTCCGCGACATCTACTATCGAGGTGGGGCCTGGGCTGGGCAGGGGTGCCACGGGGGGTGGTGGAGGCACTATCCCTTGCCTGTCTTACCCCTGAGAGCTTTGATCTGGGCCTAAGTGCCAGCATGTATCCAGGACCTGATGAATGAATGAATGAATGGATGGATGATAGATGGATGGAGGAAGGAACAATAACTACACCTTCCAACTTTGTTTCGAGTTTCAGAATAGAAAATTCCACTGGGCATAGTTGCTCTTGCCTGTAATCCCAGCACTTTTGGAGGCTAAGGGGAGCAGATCGCTTCAGCCCAGGAGTTCAAGACCAACATGGACAACATGGCAAAATCCTGCCTTAAAGATAACAAAAACACCAAAGGGGGCGGAGTGTGGTGGCTCACACCTGTAATCCCAGCACTTTGGGAGGCTGAAGTGGATGGGTCACATGAGCTCAGGAGTTCAAGACCAGCCTGGACAATGTGGTGAAACCCCGTCTCTACTAAAAATACAAAAATTAGCCGAATGTGGTGGCATGCACCTGTAATCCCAGGTACTCAGGAGGCTGAGGCAGGAGAATTGCTTGAACCCGGGAGGTAGATGTTGCAGTGAGCCAAGATCATGCCATTTCACCATTGCATTCCAGCCTGGGTGACAAGAGCAAGACTCGTCTCAAAAAAAAAAAAAGATACAAAAGGCCAGACATGTTGGTGCACACCCGTCCATGCCAGTGGTCCCAGCTACTCAGGAGGCTAAGGGTCACTTGAGCTCCAAGGGTCGAGGCTGCAGTGAGCTATGATTGTGCCACTGCACTCCAGCCTGGGTGACAGAGTGAGACCCTGTCTCCAAAAAAAAAAAGGGGGGTTTCAGGGTTCTGAGATGCAACGAGTTTAGTGATCACGAACTGGGGATCTGGCCCTAACATGCTGTGGTGGCAGAGACTCTGAGGCTCTCTGATGGTGAGTTCTGTGCTCACAAGCTAAGAGGCAAAAGCAGCAGGGGGTCAAGCTCTCTGGTTCTGAATCCTGAGATTCTATGAATCATAGTTGACCGTCAGATGCCTGGATATTAAGATTCAAAATCCATGAATATTATATCTTGAGTCAAAAATTCTGGGAGGCCAAGGTACTGTTGTTTCCTCTAGGATTTTTTCTTTTTTTTGAGACAGGGTCTTACTCTGTCACCCAAGCTGGAGTGCAGTGGAGTGATCACGGCTCACTGCAGCCTTGACCTTCTGGGTTCAAGTGATCCTCCCACTTCAGCCTCCCAAGTAGCTGGGACCCCTGGCATGGACCACCATGCCAGGTTGATTTTTAAAATTTCTCTAGAGATGGGTCTCACTATGTTGTTGAATTAGTCTGTATTCATGCTGCTCTAAAGAACTGCCCAAGACTGGATAATTTATAAAGGAAAGAGGTTTAATTGACTCACAGTTCCTCAGGGCTGGAGAGCATCAGAAAACTTACAATCACGGCAGAAGCGGGAAGCAGACGTGTCCTTCAGATGGTGGCAGGAAGGAGGAGTGTGGAGCGAAAGGGGGAAAAGCCCCTTCTAGAATCATCAGCTCTATTGAGAACTCACTCACCATCACCAAAACAACGTGAGGGCAACTTCCCGCGTAATTAAATTAGCTTTCACGGGGTCCCTCCCATAACACATGGGGATTATGGGAACTACAAGGTGAGATTTAGATGTGGACACAGAGCCAGACCGTATCAGTTGGCCAGGCTGGTATTGAACTATGAGGCTTAAGCAATTCTCCTGCCTCCACCTCCTGAGTAGCTGGGACCACAGGTGTAAGTCAACAAGCCCAGTTAATTTTTAAAATTTCTCCTATGTTGTCCAGGCTTGCCTCAAACTCCTGGGCTCAGGCGATCTCCCCCTCGGCCTCCCAAAGTGCTGGAATTACAGGCATGAGCCACTGTGCCTGGCCTCCTCTAGGATTTTTAAAGCGTCTTGTGAATCTAAAAAGTTATCACCTTCAGGATTCCACACACCGGGTATCCTGTGGGCTTGAGGTTTTGCTCCTGTGATGTATCCTGAGGAATATCAGGGCCTATTTGCTGCCCTTGGGTGTTGCTGGGCAGGACTCTACCTGCATCCCCCACCCCAATTTCTATATTCTGCACCCCACCCCCACCCCCAGCAAGCCTGGCTGGGTCTCTGCTCCGCCAGGTCCCTGGATGACTGTCCCCTGCCCCCAGGTCAGACGGCCCTGCACATCGCCATCGAGCGCCGCTGCAAACACTACGTGGAGCTCCTCGTGGCCCAAGGAGCTGACGTCCACGCCCAGGCCCGTGGGCGCTTCTTCCAGCCCAAGGATGAGGGGGGCTACTTCTACTTTGGTAAGGAGAGGCCTGGTGGGGCTGACAGCATGCTGGAGAGGCATGGTGGGAGACGGCGTGGTACTGGTGGTGTCTGCAGCCCTGACCAGCCCCCAGACACCCAGGGCCACTCTGTCATGGCGCAGGCAGCACTCTGGGGCACAGGCAGCATGTCACTCTTGGTCACGGGGCCCTGGCCTCTGAGGTGTAAGTGCCATGGGGGAACTTGGAACCATGAAGCTGGATTCAAATCCTCACTCCAGCCAGGCACCGTGACTCACACCTGTCATCCTGGCACTTTGGGAGGTCAAGGCAAGAGGATTGCTTGAGGCCAGGAGTTTGAGACTAGCCTGGGCAATATAGCAAGACCCTGTCTCTATTAAAAATTTTTAAAATGGCTGGGTGCGGTGGCTCATGCCTGTAATCCTAGCTCTTTGGGAGGACAAGGCAGGCATATCACTTGAGGTCAGGAGTTCAAGACCAGCCTGGCTAACAACATGGTGAAACCCCATATCTACAAAAATACAAAAATTAGCTGGCATGATGGTGGGTGCTTGTAATCCTAGCTACTTGGGAGGCTGAGGTGGGAGAATCATTTGAGGCGGAGGCTGCAGTGAGCTGAGATTGCACCACTGCACTCCAGCCTGGGTGACAGAACAAGACTCTGTCTCAAAACAAGATAAAAAAAAATTAAAAAAATTAGATGGCATGACGGCATGTACTCGTGGTCCCAGCTGCTCGGGAGGCCGAGGCTGGAGGATCACTTGAATCCAAGAGTTTGAGGCTGCAGTAAGCCATGATTACACCACTGCACTCCAGCTGGGCGACAGAGCAAGATCCTGTTTTTAAAAAGCAAAAAGAAAACAACAAAAAAAAGCCAAATCCTCACTCTGCACTTTTCAGGCATGTGACTCACTTCTCTGAGCCTCCCCAGCTGTGCGATGGGAATCATGAGAGGCTTGGGCTGTGATGTCAGCGCCGAGCTCTGCATTGTCTGTGCCCCTTTATCTGGTTTATGCTGGGACCAACGGTCTCATCACCAGGCCCAAAGTCCACCACTGCCGTCGTCACTATTGGACTCATGAAATAGTTTAAATTTTGCCCCTGCTTAAAGGCACTCCTTATGTGCAGCTCAGGGACAAAATTCACACAAAGAATTCCATCATCAGCCAGGCACGGTGGCTCACGCCTGTAATCCCTGCACTTTGGGAGGCCGAGGCGGGTGGATCACTTGAGGTCAGGAGTTTGAGGCCAGCCTAGCCAACATGGGGAAATCCTGTCTCTACTAAAAATACAAAAATTAGCTGGGTGTGGTGGCGTGCACCTGTAATCCTAGCTACTCGGGAGGCTTAGGCATAAGAATCGCTTGAACCCAAGAGGTGGAGGTTGCAGTGAGCTGAGATCACACCACTGCACTCCAGCCTGGGAGACAGAGTGAGACTCCGTCTCAGAAAAAGAAAAAAGAAAAAAAGAATTCCGTCGTTGGATGTGTCCAGTCCCTCATAGCCTCCAAGTAGCATGCCTGTACCCTTAACCATGTCCCTGGCATCACCCAGAGAAACGTGCAGTTCATAGCCGCTGCTGGCGCCGTCTCCATCGTCACCCTGAGTGCCACGGCGTCCACCCGGCGAGCGTCTGCAGGCAGAGCCCCACCCCAGGCCCCCTTCGCTGACCTCCCCCCTCCTCCCCCCTGGCCCGCAGGGGAGCTGCCCCTGTCGCTGGCTGCCTGCACCAACCAGCCGCACATCGTCAACTACCTGACGGAGAACCCGCACAAGAAGGCGGACATGCGGCGGCAGGACTCGCGCGGCAGCACAGTGCTGCACGCGCTGGTGGCCATCGCCGACAACACGCGGGAGAACACCAAGTTCGTTACCAAGATGTACGACCTGCTGCTGCTCAAGTGCGCCCGCCTCTTCCCCGACAGCAACTTGGAGGCCGTGCTCAACAACGACGGCCTCTCGCCCCTCATGATGGCTGCCAAGACGGGCAAGATTGGGGTGAGTGTGGGCGGGGGCACACATGGATCCACCCACTCATACCCCTACACACACACACACACACACACACACACACACACACACACGAGGGTCTGCTGCTGGGATTCATCATTAATACGTGCATGCAGCTCCCAACATGCCAACCCCAGTGTGCGGATGTCCCAGCTCAGGAACCTGCTGTGGCTCCCTAGTGTCCAGCCAAGCTCCTTAGTTTCATCCTCGAGCCTCTCACCTCATGTCACCCTACGGGATGTTCACCACGCCACCCCCACCAGCCAGGATGAGCCACTGATAGGAAACTGAGTCCCAGGCCCTAGCCCAGCAGTGGTCCCAGCCTCCAAGCTGCTGAGTGGCCCTGTGCCAGTCCCTTGCCCTCTCCCGGCTGCACAGCACGGGGCCTGGAGAAGCGTTTTTCAGCTTCAGGACGGTTATTTTGGGCGGCAGGTTCTTTGTGGTGGGGGCTGTCTCGTGCTATTGCCAGATGATGAGCTGCATCCCGGCCTCCACCCACCGGATGCCAAGAGCACCTCCCCTTACCCTTGTGACCACCAAAAATATCCTCAGGCCATTGCTGAATTGTCCTCTGGGGGGCACCATCGCCATGATTGGGAACCAAGTCTGGAGTATCCTAGAGGCAGGAGACCCGTCCAAGCCCCGGCCCTCCCACTTCCCAGTGTGTGACCTCAAGGACCAGCCTCTGCCTTCCTCTCTTCTATTCCTTTCACATCTCCCTTTTCTGTGCCTCAGTTTCCTTGTCTGTAAAATGGGAATATAAGAGTGCCCTCTGGTGTAGTGTCGTGGCAGTTAAATGAGGTGATCCACATAAGGCTTTTAGGGGGGAAATGGGGAGAAGCAGTAAGTGCTCGGTGAATGGGGGTGGGGAACATTGCCTGGCGGGCATGGTGACACATGTCTGTAATGCCAGCTACTCAGGAGGCTGAGGTGGGAGGATCATTTAAGTCGAGCCTGGGCAACATAGAAAGATCCCAAATAAAAATGAATGAAAAATAAAAATTAAAATATAGCAAAAATTACTAAAATTGCAATTATACCAGGGTCCTGAGGCAGTATAACAGCTCTGGTTTCAATCCTGACTTCAGCCGGGCTCGGTGGCTCATGTCTATAATCCTAGCACTTTGGGAGGCTGACGTGGGAGGATTGTTTGAGCCCAGGAGTTTGAGACCAGCCTGGGCAATGTAGTGAGACCTCATCTCTACAAAAAATAAAAATAAATTAGCCAGGCACAGCAGCATCTGCCTTTGGTTCCAGCTACTCCGGAGGCTGAGGTGGGAGGATCACTTGAGCCTAGGAAGTTAAGGCTGCGGTGAGCTGTGTTAGGGCCACTGCACTCCAGCCTGGGCAACAGAGCCAGATCTTGTTTCAGAAAAACCCCCAAAATCTTGTCTGGGCATGGTGGCTCACGCCTGTAATCCCAACACTTTGGGAGGCTGAGGTGGGCGGATCACCAGAGGTCAGAAGTTCGAGACCAGCCCGGCCAACATACTGAAACCCCATCTCTACTAAAAATACAAAAATATTAGCCGGGCGTGGTGGCAGGTGCCTGTAATCGCCCAGCTACTCGGGAAGCTGAGGCAGGAGAATCGCTGGAACCTGGGAGACGGAGGTTGCAGTGAGCCGAGATTGCTCCACCGCACTCCAGCCTCAGTGACAGAGCGAGACTTGGTCTCAAAACAAATACAAACCCCAAAGCCTAACATTGCCCTATGAAACTGCATGACCTTGGTCAACTCCCACCTTTTCTCTGTGCCTCCGCCTCCCTGTGTGTCAGCCAGGGAAGGAGGAGTGATAACAGGAAGGACCGCAGATGGTCGGCAGCATTATCATTCACATATTATTAAGATGGACTCCCTGCTATTTTAAAGGCATGAGGAAGATATTCATTACAATTAAGATGTTGAAGGCTCACCAGGTCCCGTCTGGCTCCACCTGACTGGTTATGTGGCTTCTGGAACGCCCTTCATTTTTCCCAGCCTCCATGCCCTATCTGTAAACCAAGACAATAAGAGCAAGAATTAACAAGATGAGGAAGGGGTCCTCTGGCAGCCGGGGCTCAGGTGTTTTCTGGGGAGGCGTCACATGCTGAGCTGGGCTCAGCCCTGGGGGCCTCTCCAGTGTGAGACCCTGACCCTTCTGGCCCCCGTGCAGATCTTTCAGCACATCATCCGGCGGGAGGTGACAGATGAGGACACGCGGCACCTGTCCCGCAAGTTCAAGGACTGGGCCTATGGGCCAGTGTATTCCTCGCTTTATGACCTCTCCTCCCTGGACACGTGTGGGGAAGAGGCCTCCGTGCTGGAGATCCTGGTGTACAACAGCAAGATTGAGGTGGGCGTCAGGACGGGGCATGGGGTGCAGGGAAGGAGGGGCCCAGCTGGGACAGGACCCTGGGCAGGGCTGGGCTGGGGGAGAGAGCCCAGGCCTCTGGGCCCCAACGTGGTGGGTATATTGGCTGAGTGCAAGAGAAGGTGCCAATGAAGTGCCCAGAACAGTGTCTGGCATGTGAGAAAATGAGCAAGGCTTGTGGGAAGATGGACTTTTGGGGCACATAGGACTGGCTTGGGATCCTGGCTCTGTAACGTACATGCTGTGTGTCTCAGGACAAGTGGCTCCACCTCTCTGAGTCTCAGCTTCCTTGTTTGTAACCTGGGGATACAGGTAACTCCACTGTGCCATGGGGTTGTTGGGAGGACCGGATGTTAAGTTTAGAATGGCCTGGCACAGAGTAAACATTGTCAGCTATTAGCATTCGTGGTTGTTATATGAACTTTTGAAAGCTCTTTTTTTGGTCAGCCATGGTGAATTATGCCTGTAATCCCAGCATTTTGGAGGGCCAAGGTAGGCAGATTGCTTGAAGCCAGGAGTGTGAGACCAGCCTGGGCAATATGGTGAAACCCCATCTCTACAACAAAAATAAATAAAAATTAGCTGGGCCTGGTGGTGTGAGCCTGTAGTCCCGGCTACTTGGGAGACTGAGGTGGGATAATCACCTGGGGAGGTCGAAGCTTCAGTGAGCCGAAATCACACCACTGCACTCCAGCCTGGGTGTCAGAATGAGACCCTGTCTCAAAAACAACAACAACAACAAAAAAAACTCACAAGCATTTTTTGGCTTTTTTTTTCCCACTTAGCAGTATCTTGTGGACATTGTTCTGCACTTTCAAATTTTTTTCGGTAATACTGTTGCTGCATGTAAATATGCCATTATCAAATGAACCGTTCTGTTATTGTTAGTCGTTTGGGTTGGTGTCTGCCTTTAACCATAAGGACTAGCATGACAAGAGCCTCTCTGTGGCTGTGTTCTTGCACAAATCATGATTATGGAGAAACTCCAGTCATTCAAGGGCTAGGAAGCTGTACAAATGGAGCAGAAAATGCTGGAGACTGGGTGCAGGTGGTCTCCTTTCTAGCCTTGCCCTGTGGCTTACTGGGCCTGTGAGCTTGCCTTCATTGCAAGACCTCATTTCCCTCATCTTTTGAATTAGTGACCAACTTGATTTACATTAGTGGTGGCAGGAAGTTTAGCATCTCAGGTGCAAAGTGATTGATTGGTAGTGTCTACCCAGGGAACTGTATAAACATGATTGTGCAGGGCTCAATTATTGATGTCTGCCCTGGGTTCAGAATTGGAGAATGGTGGTGAGTCAATCATTTATCATTTTTCGGCTAAATTTCCCAATCCTTCTCTCTGAATCAGAATTCCTGAGGATGGAGGCCAGTATTTATACTTGTAGGCAGCTATATAGGTGATTTTGCCAGCAGCTTGGTCTATCCACAGATTGGAGTTTGGGAACCATGAGAATACACGTATTTTATTTTTTTTTTTGAGATGGAGTCTCACTCTTATGGCCCACACTGGAATGCAGTGGTGTGATCTCAGCTCACTGCAACTTCTACCTCCCAGGTTCGAGTGATTCTCCTGCCTCAGCCTCAGGAGTAGCTGGGATTAGAGGTGCCTGCCACCACGCCCGGCTAATTTTTGTATTTTTAGTAGAGATGGGATTTCACCACATTGGCCAGGCTGGTCTCAAACTCCTGACCCCAGGTGATCTACCTGCCTCAGCCTCCCAAAGTGTTGGGATTACAGGCGTGAGCCACTGTGCCCAGCCTGAAAACAAATGTCTTTTAAGGGACTTTCCAGTTCTGAGTCCTGTGATACTAAAATAGGGTAGAAAGGTACATCGAGGCACAATTGGGCAGAACCTCAAATGCTGAGCGCAGGAGCTTGGGGCTGACTTTCAGTGTCTGTCCGGTTCCCCATGAATCCTTGAAGGCAGCTGAGGAATGAGCAGAAAGAGAAAGCACTGTTGGGGCAGGAGGTGGCGGGAGGCACACCCGAGGCAGCCTGCCTGGACCCCCCACCTCAGGAAGGCAGCCCCCAACCACCTGCCTCTCACAGAACCGCCACGAGATGCTGGCTGTGGAGCCCATCAATGAACTGCTGCGGGACAAGTGGCGCAAGTTCGGGGCCGTCTCCTTCTACATCAACGTGGTCTCCTACCTGTGCGCCATGGTCATCTTCACCCTCACCGCCTACTACCAGCCGCTGGAGGGCACGGTGAGTGCCCGGGGACTGGGCAGGGGCTGGGGCGGGCACCAGGCTGAATCACTCAGGACTGGGGCACAACCTCGTCCTTTTGATCCCCTGTAAGAGGAAATGGAGGTTTAGGAACAAGTTGGGGAGGTGCCCTCCAACATCCCGGGGTGGCCCTGAGCTGGGAGGAGGGAGACTCAGGAGAAAGAGAGTGATGGAGGGGACTCCATGGGATCCAGATGTTTCAGGCCTGGGGGAACATGCATCAGGGGCCAGATGTCGGAGGGGCTGGGTGAGGACCTGTATGCCCTTGCTGCTCCCCAGCCACCGTACCCTTACCATACCACGGTGGACTACCTGCGGCTGGCTGGCGAGGTCATTACGCTCTTCACTGGGGTTCTGTTCTTCTTCACCAACGTGAGTGCCTGGCCCCTGTGCCCCCACCCTGCCAGCCTCCCTATTCTCTTCCTGCACCTCTTTTCTCTCCCTCTTCTTCTCTCTCCTCCAAATGGTCCTTCTCTCCTTCCTCCCTTTATTTTCCCCTTTCTCTTCTTCTACTTCCTTCAACTCCATTTTCTCCATCTCTGCTTTTTCTCCTTTTCCAACAGGAAAGGGTCCTTTGTCTTTTCTCTGCACCAGCCTCTGCCTCCCTCTCTTCTATCACTTTCTCTGTCTCCTCTCCTCTCCTGCTGGCCCCACCCCTTTCATGTGCCCCCTCTGTCTTCCAGATCAAAGACTTGTTCATGAAGAAATGCCCTGGAGTGAATTCTCTCTTCATTGATGGCTCCTTCCAGCTGCTGTAGTGAGTAGAGGTCCCTGGGCCAGCAGCTTCTGGGTGAGGAAGCTGGGGTTGGGCCACTAGGTCCTCCAGATTCAGGAGAGAGGTGATTCTATTAGAAATGAATGCACCCAACCTGGGCAGCTTTAACTCAAAGTCAGGACAAAGCCACAAACAATAGAGTCTTCTGGCTAAAGAAAAATTCTGATTGCTAGGGATATACACCATGGATATACATATGGATAGAATTATACACAATGGATAGAATTAATTTTAACCTCTCATGCTGGTGAATGATTGCTAATGCCTGCCCGAAGTGCCATGTTAAGAATTTTGCACCTGTGTCTGTGTTTAGTGGGAAAGAGTTGGGATTGATTAATGATGTCTGCCTGGGACACAGGATGAGAGAGTTACTGCGTGTGTTACCTCTTCTGCATTTCTCACAGAGTTGGAGAACAATGAAATTTACTTAGCCGCAAAATCTCCATTGAACACTACTAAATCTTTCTTTAGCAATTCCAAGGGGCTTCACTTCGGAATCTTGTGGGGCCTCAGGATTAATTGCCAGCTAATTAAGTGTTCTTGTTAACAGAATGCTGGGGAACCCTGCTAATCCACTTGGTTTCTTTTCTGGGGGTCCAGAAGGCATTGGGTAGTCCTAATACCCTGGAGGGCTTGGGGGCATGTCTCCCCCTCCAGAGCCTCATTGTCCACTCTCCCCTCTGGCCTCTCTTGTGGTCTCTGCTGCACAACAGCTTCATCTACTCTGTGCTGGTGATCGTCTCAGCAGCCCTCTACCTGGCAGGGATTGAGGCCTACTTGGCCGTGATGGTCTTTGCCCTGGTCCTGGGCTGGATGAATGCCCTTTACTTCACCCGTGGGCTGAAGCTGACAGGGACCTATAGCATCATGATCCAGAAGGTACGGGCTGGGGGGACCCTCTGGACTCGGGCGTCCCTCGAGGGAGCCACACATA
Organism: Cheracebus regulus; assembly: GCA_963574635.1. Taxonomy (NCBI): domain Eukaryota; kingdom Metazoa; phylum Chordata; class Mammalia; order Primates; family Pitheciidae; genus Cheracebus; species Cheracebus regulus. Next base: position 12,484 of record CAUYQU010082869.1, on the reverse strand, counting down.
CCACATGCACACATGATACACTTGCAGACCTGAGGATGTTGGGTACCACTGTGGCAGGAGGCATGGTCTGGACGTTGTGGTGGACCAGGGTGGAGAGGGAGGAATGGGGAAAGTGAGAAAACACGTGTCTCCTCTTTGCCTCCATAATCCCGCTGGGGTCTTTAGATCCTCTTCAAGGACCTTTTCCGCTTCCTGCTCGTCTACTTGCTCTTCATGATCGGCTATGCTTCAGGTGAGCTCTGGGTGCTCAGGTGGGCCTGGCAGGGGTGGTGCAAGGACGGGAACAGTAGCCGTGATGTACTGGGACAATAGCAGCCTTGCTGAGTTCTTTTTTTTTTTTTTTTTTTTTTTTTTAACTGAGTCTTACTCTATCACCCAGGCTGGAGTACAATGGCGCGATCTCAGCTCACTGCAACCTCTGCCTCGCAGGTTCAAGCGATTCTCCTGCCTCAGCCTCCCAAGTAGCTGGATTACAGGCACCTGCTGCCACGCCCAGCTAACTTTTATATTTTTAGTAGAGACAGGATTTTACCATGTTGGCCAGGCTGGTCTTGAACTCCTGACCTCAGGTGATCTTCCCACCTCGGCTTCCCAAAATGCTGGGATTGCAGGCGTGAGCCACTGTGCCCGGCCCCTGAGTTCTTATTTGTGTGCCAGGCATTGGGCTATGTCTGTCCTTGCCTCCAACAAGCCTGTGAGCTAGGTGTCTTTATTATCCTCTCTGGTAGAAAAGGAAAGTAGGCTTAGGAGGGTTAAATAACCAGCACAAGTTCAAAAGCCAGTGAATAGTGGCCAGGTGCAGCGGCTCAGCCTGTAATCCCAATGCTTTGGGAGGCTGAGGCGGGCGGATCACCTGAGGTCAGGAGTTTGAGACCAGTGTGGCCAACATGGCGAAAACTCGTCTCTACCAAAAAATACAAAAATTAGCCAGGCATGGTGGTGCAGACCTATAGTCCTGGCTACTCGGGAGGCTGAGGCATGAGAATCACTTGAACCCAGGAGGCGGGGATTGCAGTGAGCCAAGATGGCACCACTGAACTCCAGCCTGGGTAACACAGTGAGATTCTGTCCCTCCCCCGCCAAAAAAAGCTAGTGAATGGTAAAACTGGAGTATTTGCTATTGCTACAAAGGAAGCTACCTAAAGCTTAGTGGCTTAACATAGCACCCATGTATTAGTATTATTATTGTTTGTTTGTTTGTGGCAAAGTCTCACTCTGTCACCCACGCTGGAGGGCAGTGGTGCTCTCGGCTCACTGCAATCTCTGCCTCCTGGGTTTAAGCAATTCTCTTGCCTCAGCCTCTCCAGTAGTTGGGATTACAGGCATGTGCCATCACAACCGGCTAAGTTTTGTATTTTTGGTAGAGATGGGGTTTCACCACATTGGCCAGACTGGTCTCAAACTCCTGGCCTCAAGTGATCCTCCCGTCTTGGCTTCCCAAAGTGCTGGGATTACAGGTATGAGCCACCGTGCCTGGCCGATGTATTATTGCTTATGAGTCAGTGGGTCAGCTGGGTGGCTGTGCTGCCCTGGGCCAGATTTGCCCAGTCCCGACAGACTCTTGTGCCTGTGGTCAGCTGGCTGACCGGTCTAGCTAATATGAACTTGGTTACAGGGGCTTTGCTATCTTCCACATGGTTGCTCATCTCTGGCCAGCTAGCTTGGGCCTGTCCACACGCTGGCCTTAGGGTTCCAAGAACATGAGCGGAAGTGTTCAAGGACACCTCCTGGCATGGCATCACTGCTGCCCTTACTCTGTTGGCCAAAGCGAGTTACAAGGCCAGCCTCGATTTGAGAGATGGGGAAATAGACGCTACTTTTTTTTTTTCATTATTATTTTTGGTGGAGACAGGGTCTTGCTATGTTGCCCAGGCTGGTCTTGAACCCCTGGGCTCCAGCAGTTCTCCTGCCTCAGCCTCCCAAAGTGCGGGACTACAGGCGTGAGCCACGACATCTAGCCTAGACTCCACTTCTTGGTGGGAGAAGCTGTAAAACCATATTGAAGGGGTATGGATACATGGAAGAGAAAATTTTAATAACAAAACTACCAGCCCAGGTATTTTTTTAAGCCCAACATCAGCTACCTTTGATACGCCTTCTCCGTGATGTCATGATGTCACTCAGAAGCATTCTGGGACCTCAGTGGCACCACCTATGGGGGAAGGACCAGGGACCAGGGCTGGAGAAACTGACCAAGTCCTTGGGCTGGCCCCTGAGGGGTGGGTGATCTGACATCAATGCCCTGCATTCAAAGGGGAGTGGCCAACTTGGGTGGGACCCGGCAGCATTCACATCTGAGCAGGTTTATCTGGGAATGGACCTGGCACAGGGATCTGAAGATGGTGGTATTTTAACCTAAGATGGTGGCCAAGGCTCTATGTGGATTATTGGGGGGAAGTGGAATTATAGTTTTCACTGGGGAGATAGGGACAGGGTACAGCTTTCCCCTACCAGGGATTGCACTGGAAAAACTAGACAGTGTCAAGGGTTCAACGTTGGTTTGGGATTCAGGTCAGGGATCCAGCCCTACTGTGGTCCTAGTTACTGAAACTGAGGAGAAACAAGGGTTAAAGTGGTAGCTCAGTGGTCAGTTTGGTCTCAGGGCTTCTTCTGAGATGCATTAGACCTTGGTTCTGAGGCTGACATGACATAAGCAGGGCACACATGCTGCTTTTCCCACACTTTGGTGCCCATGGCAGACAGTACTAATGGATCACAGAACCATTTTTCTGATGAGTCCAGACAAGGTCTCAGAATTCTTCTCAACGCAGGGTTTCGCCAGTCACCGTGCAACTGAGGAGCATTTGCATGAGTTGAAATCTGCTTCCTCTAGTCCCTGGTTGCAGGCACTATGACATTCTATGCCCCAGTGACTGATGGGGCCAAGCCTTCTTCATGCTCCCCTCCCTGGCTGGTTTAGGGGCAGGTTGTTGCTGCCAAACTGTGTTGAGAAGGAAGCTGAAGCTTCACCTGGGCTTAGTAGGAAAGGAGAACCATAATGAGTCTGGGATGTCTGGAGCAGGAAAGGCCCTGTAGGGAACACGACTTCGGGGACAGTCAGGACGGTGGCTGGTTTCAGCTTCCACTTTTCCTCTCTGGGTTGGGGGTGGAGTGGGAAACTGTCAGAGAGAGTCTACCCCTGGGAATAGGGGCATTCCAGAGGCCCCCTCTGAGAATGGTAGGCTGCATTAGGATTTCCCAACACTTTTTTTTTTTTTTTTTTTTTAGATAGAGTCTCACTCTGTCCACTAGGCTGGAGTGCGGTGGCACAATAGCTCACTGCAATCTCCATCTCCCGGGCTCAAGCAGTTCTCCTGCCTGAGCCTCCCAAGTAGCTGGGATTACAGGCACCTGCTGCCATGCCCAGCTAATTTTTGTATTTTTAGTAGAGACAGGGTTTCACCATGTTGGCCAGGCTGGTCTTGAACTCCTGATCTCAGATAATCTGCCCGCCTCTGCCTCCCAAAGTGCTGGGATTACAGGCATGAGCCACTGCACCCGGCTTTCCAACACTATTGACATTTGTGACCAGATCATTCTTTGTGGCAGGGGCCATCCTGTGCATTGTATGGTGTTGGGCAGCACCCTGTTCTCCACCCACCTGATGCCAGTAGCACCCCCACCCCCAGTCATAACAACTAAACATGTCTTTAGACATTGTCAAATGTCCTTTGGGGGGAAACTGACACCCTCCCTGGAGTAGATCCTGAAAACCTTTTCCCTCCTGGTAGCAGGGAACCACCAGGTTGTGTAAGGAGGGGTGAACCGTCCCAAGCTGGAAATGAGCAGGTCAGAACTCCCATGCTGATCAGTAGTTGGATTGCGCCTGTGAGTAGCCACTGCACTCCAGTCTGGGCAATGTAGCAAGACCCCATCTAAGAAAGACAGAGAGAAGGGAGAGAGACAGGTGAGAGAGAGAGAGAGAGAGAGAGAGAGAGAGAGAGAGAGAGTCTCTTCATTACCTGCAAGAGTTTATGGAAAGAACAAAGGAGAGAGAGAGAGGGGAGGAAGGAGAGAGAAAGAAAGAGAGAGAGAGAGAGAGAGAGAGAACCTCTTCTTTATCAGGAAGACTTTATGGAAAGAACAAAGACGTCAAAGGCTTTGGGATTAGAAGGACCTGGGTTTGGTGTGGCTTGGCTGATGTGCAGGGTGACATGGGCCAGCATGCTCCTCTCGCCAGGCCTCAGTTTTCCCCTCCAGCAAATGGGAATGATGCCCTCCACCTCTGCGCGTGTCCTAATACTCAGCGACTGCCCCTCCGCCCTCCTACAGCCTTGGTCTCCCTCCTGAACCCGTGTGCCAACATGAAGGTGTGCAGTGAGGACCAGACCAACTGCACGGTGCCCACTTACCCCTCATGCCGCGACAGCGAGACCTTCAGCGCCTTCCTCCTGGACCTGTTCAAGCTGACCATCGGCATGGGCGACCTGGAGATGCTGAGCAGCACCAAGTACCCCGTGGTCTTCATCGTCCTGCTGGTGACCTACATCGTCCTCACATTTGTGCTGCTCCTCAACATGCTCATCGCCCTCATGGGCGAGACGGTGGGCCAGGTCTCCAAGGAGAGCAAGCACATCTGGAAGCTGCAGGTGAGCCCCGGGGCCCCCGCCCCGCCCCACCGGCTCCCCCACCCTTCCAAGGACACTCATCCGACGCTTCCTCGGCCTCCCCCACTCCGGGCAAGCCATGTCTTCTCATTCTGCCTCCACTTTGCTGTCTGTAAAATGGACGTCAGAGGCTGCTGCTGACTTCCCGGAGCTGCCTAGTGGATTTCGAGGTGGCTTCTTCCCTGGCCAGCAGCAGTGGGCTCAGATTGTCCTTGTAGTCCAGCTCACAGGACACAGTCGGCTCCACCCAGCATGGCTGAGTGACTTTTGCTGGCTCGGAAGGCGCTCAGTGGGCATCGGCGTTTCAGCAGGGGTCCCACACTGAGCCCAGGGCAGCTTTTGTGCTCCACCACTCCAGCGCAGGGATGTCCGAGTTCTCAAGGGGGTCTTTAACTAACAACCCTGAGCGTGCCTCATAGAGGAGAAACCAATGGAGCCATGGGCCGCCTTGGCCCAGGGGAGCTGCAGCCTTTACATCCCAGAAGCTTTCTGTGCAGTCCTGGGATGCACAGGTGCCGGGCTCACATCCCTCCCAGGCCAGGTGCAGCCTAAGACCCGGTGTCCTAATAAACAGTGCTGCTCCACAGCCTAGGAATGCAGCGCCCATGTTTCCCTTGACTGTGCATTTCAGGGAAATGGTGCAGTGAGAAAAAAAGTGCTTCCAGGACTGGGTCTGAGGGAAACAGATCTGGCCTGCTCTTAACCTTGATCTGTATTGCTCCCTTCACTGGGCCTCAGTTTCCCTACTGGGCATCCTGTGGGCTGGAGCGCAGTGGCGTGATCTTGGCTCACTGCAACCTCTGCCTCCCCGGCTCAAGTGATTCTCCGGCTTCAACCTCCCGAGTAGCTGGGACTAAGGTGTGCACACCGCACCCGGCTAATTTTTGTATTTTTTGTAAAGACAGGGTTTCACCGTGTTGCCCTGGCTGGTCTTGAACTCCTGAGCTCACACAATCTGCCTGCTTCAGCCTCCCAAAGTGCTGGGATTACAGGTGTGAGCCACTTCATCCAGCCTCAGACCATTATATTAAAAACAAAAAAAACAAAAACCTGCGCAATTTAAAAATTAAGAGATTCCCTATGAAAATCCAGCTTTCTGGCTTTTCTTGAAAAGGTAGAAGCCTCAGGCAGTGCAGGGTCCACATTCCTGCCGGGCAGCCCTCAGGTGAAGTAAGCGGCAGCCACCCCCTTACACGGGGCATTTGCTCCCGGGTTCGCCCCAGTCTCCGCCCCTCACTGTTTCCAACACTGAGTGGCAAGTGCCGTGTAAGCGTCTGGAGCTTGGGCTGCAGCCTTTCTGTATCTGATCCTGTTTCACCAGTTTGTTTTCCTGCCTGCCACCTGTGGATATTTGAGTTAATAAATCCCATTTCTACGGGGCAGTCTAAACGCCTAGTTCTCGGCCCACCCCGGCCCGTGGTTTCATTTCTGCCATCAGAGCAGCAGGTGCAGGCTGTGAGGCTCACTGATGTCCCTCCTGACCCTCCCTCCCTGCAGTGGGCCACCACCATCCTGGACATCGAGCGCTCCTTCCCCGTGTTCCTGAGGAAGGCCTTCCGCTCCGGGGAGATGGTCACCGTGGGCAAGAGCTCAGACGGCACTCCTGACCGCAGATGGTGCTTCAGGTGAGGCCGGGGAGTGGGGAGGGGCAGGCGGGGTGGGGTGGGGTGGAACCCTCCCCACTGGATTGGGGCCCCTGGTGCTCCAGCGTTGTCTACCCATTGTAATTTCTGGAACCACTGAGGCCCTGAGAGGCCCAAGCAGAGTTCATTTCCAGCAGGCGATCTTAGGCGAGTCGGCCTGCCTCTCTCAGCCTCAGTTTCTTCATCTGTGAAATGAGACAATGGTAGCTCGGGCTCCTCGGCTGGTGGTGCGGGTTAGACAGGTCAGCACGTGAGAAGTGCTTGACCAGTGCTTGACGCGCACTGAGACACCACAGGCTCCTCTGTCCCTTGCTCAGAGGAAAGCAGAGACTTGGATGGTGGGTTCATCTCAGAGCTTCACCCTCTGTCTACCAAACAGTGGGCTGGGCTCTAGTGCCTTGGGTGAAAAGGGAAGCTGAGGAGTCTGCAGGACTCCAGACCTCACCCAGCCTGTCTGCAGAGTGACTCCATGTTCCAGGGGCACAGGGTGTGCCAGCTTCTTAGGGGAACCTCTTCATGAATCTTCTTTTCAGTTGAGACATTCTTTGTAAAGTGGTTGCCAGCATAGAGTATAACGTTTGGAGTCAGGCAAAGTCAGTTTCTTCATCTGGGAAATGGGAGCATTAACAGCACCCACCTGCTAGGCCGGCCGGTCCGTTCAGTTCCGTTTGTTGTTTGTTTTTAGAGACAGGGTTGCTTAGGCTGGCGTGCAGTGGCGTGATCGTAGCTCACTGTAGCCTCCAACTCCTGGGCTCAAGGGATCCTCTCACCTCACAGCCTCCTCATGCGACCATGTTCAGCCAGTTTTTAAATTTTTTGTAGAAATGGGGTTCTTGCTATGTGCCAAGGCCGATCTCCAACTCCTGGTCTCAAGCGATCCTCCCACGTTGACCTCCGAAAATGCTAGGATTATAGGCACGAGCCACTGCACCCAGCCTCGGTTCAGTTTGAATCTAAAGCTCAAATCCTGGCCGAGCATGGTAGCTCAAGCTTGTAATCCCAGCACTTTGAGAGGACGAGGCAGGAGGATCGATTAAGGTCAGGAGTTCAAGACCACCCCGGGCAACATGGGTGTGGAGGTGCGTGTGGTGGCGCGCGGCACCACGCCTGGCTAATTTTTGTATTTTTAGTAGAGATGGGGTCTCACCAAGTTGGTCAGGCTGGTTTCAAACTCCTGACCTCATGATCCACCCACCTCGGCCTCCCAAAGTGCTGAGATTACAGGCGTGAGCCACCACGCCAGGCCTTGTTATGTATATTTTACCATAATAAATGGGAGGATGTGCTGAGGATGGTGGCGTTGGGAGCGTCTCTGGGAAGGGCTCCCCGTGACCCTTGGCTCTGGCCCCTGACCCCTCCAGGGTGGATGAGGTGAACTGGTCTCACTGGAACCAGAACTTGGGCATCATCAATGAGGACCCCGGCAAGAATGAGACCTACCAGTATTACGGCTTCTCACACACCGTGGGCCGCCTCCGCAGGGGTGAGTGGAGGGGCGGGTGCGGAGGGGAGCCCCGGTCCATTCTTAACACAAGTTTGCTTTGAGCAGACCTGCCCCTTTCTGGGACTCAGTGTGCACATCTGCCGAATGGGAGCGTGTGCCCCTGAGTTTCCTCTGCTGCTTGTGAATGCCCGGGACACCTCACCTACATGGCTTTGTCCCAGCCCTCCCTACTGTGACATGAGCTGGCCTGGGGTGGGAGGACGAGCTCCTCAGCTGTCTCCGTGTGGAGAAAACCTTCCTGTTTGTCTAGTAAGCCATGAGCATGCGAGACGCAGCTGGAGCGGACGTAGGCGCTCAGGGCATTTGGCTCTGGGCTTGAAGCCTGGTTCCTCCATTTACTCCTGGGGAGTCACCTTGACCTCGCTTGAGCCCCAGTTTCCAGCTCTGTAAAGGGAGCATAGTCACACCCCCCGTTCAGATCGTTGTGGAGTGCCCTGTACACAGTAGGCACTCCATATGTGCACACTGTCTCTCCATCTACCCCTCCCTCCATCTGGTGTGCTCTCGGTGCAGATCGCTGGTCCTCAGTGGTGCCCCGCGTGGTAGAACTGAACAAGAACTCCAACCCAGATGAGGTGGCGGTGCCTCTGGACAGCATGGGGAACCCCCGCTGCGACGGCCACCAGCAGGGCTACCCCACCAAGTGGAGGACTGACGACTCCCCGCTCTAGGGACTGTGGCCCAGCCCCAGCCTCTCCGCCAGCCCATTTCTAGTCCACCCACATTTCAGCAGGGCCTTCTGGGGTGTCCCCCCACGCCTTGCTTTGGCCCCAGAGGCGAGGGCCCAGTGGAGGCGCCAGGGAGGCCCCAGGACCCTCTGGTCCCCAGGCTCTGCCTCCCCGCTCCAGGGTGGGGGCTCCCGGCCCCTGTCTCGCTCCCATGGAGTCACATAAGCCAACTCCAGGGCCCCTCCACCCACAGGGCTCAGGCCCCGGCCCCGCCTTTCCTTTATTTATTTGCTCTGCTCTCAGGAAGTGGCATGACCCCTCCTCAGCTGGAACCTGGCAGAAGCCTCAGGACCCCGTTCCAGGTGCACTGCCCGGCCAAGCCCCAGCCCCAGCCTGAGCTGCATGCGCCACCATGTGCGACATCATGGCAGCTTTGCGAGGGGCTGGAGCCCTCGGCTCAGGGCCGTGCCTTCTGTGTGTTCTGTAGAGTGTCTGGGATTTGCCGGTGCTCAATAAATGTTTATTCATTGACGGTGGAGATGGCAGGATGGTAACAGGCATGAGACGACAGCAAGGGCGATGGAAGAGCTAGGACATGCCTGGGGAAGGCAGGGGCAGGGTGAGAGCGAGGGCAGAAGCTTGCCCGGGAGGCACTGCGTGTTGGTGGTTGGGGCTGGACTGGGTGGTGGTGGTGGCGGTGCTGGCCTGAGAGGTGGCTGAGACTGGCGTGGCTGTGGGGAAGGTGGGGTGGAGGGAGGGGAGGAGAGTGACACTGGCGGGGGCAGTAATGCTGGTCGGGGAGAGTCATGTTGGCAGGGAGAGAGTGACGCTGGTGGGGCTGACAGTAGTGCTGGCTGGGGATCGTGATGCCTGTGGGGACGGTACATTTGCACAGGGGTGAATAACACTGGCCGGGGGTTGACGATGCAGGTGTGGGGACTCTGGTGCTCGTCAGGGAACAGTGATGGTGCTGGGAGGGCTGTCCTGCTAGCGGGGAGGACGGAGTAGGCAGCATGGAGGAGGCATGGCAGTGGGCGAGCCCCAGGTGTCAGCAGGGTGCTGGGTGTGCATGTCGGCTGCTGCGGTGAGGACTACGGTGGCAGCGGTGCATTAGCAGTGCTTGTGGAGCTGGGGTGGCGGGGAGCTCACGGTGCTGCTGGGCTGAGTAGGATGGCGCCTCCTTGGGGACTGCCTGCCTGCGTCGGTCCACGGGGCCATGTGCCACCCTGAGCTGTGAGCCATGAGCCGGAGGTGAGACTGACCCTCTTCCCTTCTGTATTAGTCTGTTCTCATGCTGCTGCTAAAGACATACCCGACACTGGGTGATTTATAAAGAAAAAAATGGATTCACAGTTCCATGTGGCGGGGGAGGCCCCACAATCGTGGCAGAAAGTCAAAGGCACATCTCACATGGCAGCAGGCAAGAGAGAAGAGAGCTTGTGCAGGGAAATGCCCCTTTATAAAACCGTCAGATCTCATGAGACTCATTGACTATCACAAGAACAGCACGGGAAAGACCCGCTGCCATTATTCAATGACCTCCCACTGGGTCCCTCCCAGGACACATGGGAACTGTGGGAGCTACAATTCAAGATGAGATTTGGGTGGGGACACAGCTACACCATATCACCTTTCCAGGGCAGCCATTCGCCCAGGATCACACCCAACATCAGTCAAGCTCCCGGGCAGCTCCAGACCTCCTGGCATGAGGAGGGACCCCACAGGCAAGGAAGCCTCAGCCAGCTACAGTTCCCCATGGCCTCCAGCTCTGGGCCCAGCCTCAGGCTGGGGTCTCACGTCCTTCTGAAGCTTCAGTCGAGAAGAGCTTGGGTCTTGGAGGAGACCAAGGCCAAGGGCAGCTGCAGTGGAAACTAGCAAGGGCTTGGATTGAGCAGACCTGGGCTTGCATTGGCAATGGGTTATTTGGTCCAGGGAACATCGGTTGAGTCACTTTACCTCTCTGGGCCTCCATCTCTTCATCTGTCAGAAGGGAGAGTCAGTGGCAGGAGGGACATGAGTCTACCCAGCTCCATGAGGACTGGGCCGGCCAGGGGGCTCCAAGTCCCACCTCCTTCATTGCTCTCCAGGAGCCCATGGCACCCTTGTGGTCCAGGGGTAGCCCAGCTTTTCCCAGGGCTCCGTGCTTTCTCATCTGATCCCATACCCAGACAGGGGGTCCTCAGGCAGCGCTCTCCACAGGCGTTCCCAGAGCCATTCTGATTAGACGGGTTGTGTCAGAGGTTGCGCCTGAGCCACTCCCCATGTCCGGGTGATGGGATGCTCTCTGCTAAACCTCCCCAGAACCACAGGGAACCCCAGCTAAGACTGGCAGGTCAGCTCCCCGGAGGCTGCAGACAGCATCTTTCCCTCAGGTCAGGCTCTGGGAAGGAGCAGCCATTGTGACTGAGCTCCTGGGGCTCGACTCTGAGAAGGACAGAAGGTCTGGGCTGGAGAGAGGAACACTCTTCCTTTTCCTCTACTCTGTTGAGGTGAAAACACTCTTTTCCTTAAGTTGTTGGTGTTGGTCTCTTCCCCTGGGTTGGTCAGAAGACAAGATGGCCACCTGGATCTTGAAGCTGGTTGTTTCGGACGAGGAGGGGCCTATTTTGCCTCGGGTGCCCTTGAAAAGAGCAAGAATGGTAAGAGGGGACATTGGCAGGTGGGGGAGGTCCTAGAAGGCTCTGGATTTGGGCTGGGCGCAGTGGCTCACATCTGTAATCTCAGCATTTTGGGAGGCCAAGGCAGGCGGATCACCTGAGGTCAGGAGGTCAAGACCAGCCTGGCCAACATGGTGAAACCCTGTCTATTAAAAATACAAAAATTAGCCAGGTGTGATGGCATGTGCCTGTAATCCCAGCCACTCGGGAGGCTGAGGCAGACAAACTGCTTGAACCTGGGAGGCAGAGGTTGCATTGAGCCAAGATTGCACCATTGCACTCCAGCCTGGGCAACAAGAGTGAAACTCTATAAAAATAAATAAATAAAATGATCTTGATTTGGAATCAAGAGAGCTGATTTGAGTCTTGCCTCAGAAACGGATTTCCGGGCATTTGTAGGTAGATCAGAAATGTTCTGAGCCTCAGTTTCCTCATCTGTAAAGTGGGCACAGGCTTTGTGATGATCAAGTAATTCCAGGGGGCCTTTAAATTCCCCCAGGCAGGCCGGGCACGGCGGCTCGCGCCTGTAATCCTAGCGCTTTGGGAGTCCAAAGTGGGCGGATCACCTGAGGTCAGGCGTTCCAGACCAGACTGGCCAACACGGTGAAACCCCGTCTCTACTAAAAATATGAAAATTAGCCCGGCGTGGTGGCGCACCCTCTCTAATCTCAGCCTCTCCGGCGGCTGGGCCAAGATAATCGCTTGAGCCCGGGGGGGGTGGGGGTGGGACAAAGGTTGCAGAGAGCTGAGATCACGGCACTGCACTCCAGCCTGGGTTATAAGCGAGACTCTGTCTCAAAAAAAAAAAAAATTCCCCCAGGCAGCAGTTGAATCATAAATAATATGCAAATCCATGAAGAAGAAGAGAGAATTGTGGTTGTAGTGTTCATACAGTTATGTGATTTGGGTAGCAAGTAACAGAAAACTTACACTGGCTGAAAGAAAAAGCATATTTATTGTCTCAGCAGTGTGAGGTCTGTTTCCGAGGATAAAATGAAGAAACTGAGGCCAGCACCAAAATAATCCAATGCAAGGAAATTTATTCAGGCTCCCGGGTGAGGTTCTGCGGTCCGGACAGGAGGGGCCGGAGAAGTCGCACAGACTCCTCTCAGACAGGGGGTTTTATAGGGAGTGGGTCTATTTTTAGACAGGGAGTTTTTCTAGTGAGTCTATTTTTAGACAGTGAGTCTATTTTTAGACAACGGGTTTTTATAGGGAGTGAAACAAGCTCGATTGGTTGAGGGAGAGCAAGACTGCTATTGGGTAAGTTACAAGCCTTGACCTAGGACTTGGCTTGTTAAAACTCGGCTGCTATTGGTTGTTCAGGCTTAGCTGCTATTGGTTATTAAGAAGCTATGGTTGCAGCACCTTGTTTGCATCCTGGGCTCTTTAAGAGAAGACTAGA
>CAUYQU010082868.1:0-25605 GCA_963574635.1 Cheracebus regulus | reverse complement strand
CAGGTAACCGCAAGGCCTGCTCTTCACTGCCTCCAGGTCTCTACTCAGTCATCACCTCTCCAGGGATGCCTTCCCCGCACAGCCTGAATAAAATAACATCCTGCCCACTTACCCATTTCCCTGACCCTGTCTTAACTTTTTATGCAGCAAATTACCGCCCTGTGATGTGCTGTATATTTACTGATACATTCTATGGTGTCAGAGACTCTCAGTTTTGTTAACTGTTGTATCCGCTACACCTAGAATATAGCTCACGAAATCCTTATTGAAGGGTAGTTGGGAGTCAGACACTTTTAGCACATCACTAAAATGCATAGATTCTCTCCAAGGAGGGTATTGGAATCATTTTATTGATGATGATTTGTATTGAGTCTTGAGAAGACAGTTTCTGTAGGCTTTGAAAATATGTCTGCATGTCTGTCAGGCTTCAAAACTCATAGTGTCCTGGAATATTATGAGTGTCAGTCTGGTCTGAGGGTAGATAGACTCCAGTATTTGAGGACAGCATTGGTAGCACTCTCATTCTGTGATTAATTATGACTCACTCTGTGGTTAGTTTTGGGAGTCAAGAAGTAAATACTCCTCAGTGAGATATTAAGTGGCATCAAAGGAGATTGTGTAATTTATAGGAGAATGGGATGACTGCAACTGTAGGGGAGAGACTGATGGTCACATAAATACTATGTTTAAGACAAGAAGGAAGCTAGATTCATAGGAGGCTGGTGTGGACAAATTTGTCATTAATCACATCAGACCAATTTCTCACTGCATCTTTAGACACTGATGAGATTAGCAGGGCAGGTCCAGGCTGCAATCACTTCCTGTCTTAAATTTTGAAATGTGACGATGTTTCTCCTTCTGGATATAGGTGTTCAGAAAATCCAGAAACCTTACATCAAAAGGTTTCTTGGCGGGGCACAGTGCCTCATGCCTGTAATCGAGCACTTTGGAAGGCCGAGGTGGGTGGATCATCTGAGGTCAGCAGTTCAAGGTTAGCCTGGCCAAAACAGAGAAACCCCGTCTCTACGAAAAATACAAAAAATTTGCTTGGAGTGGTGGCTCGTGCCTGGAGTCGCAGCTTCTTGGGAGGCTGAGACATGAGGACCACTTGAACCCGGGAGGCAGAGGTTGCAGTGAGCCAAGATCACACCTCTGCACTCCAACGTGGGTGAAAGACTGAGACTCCAACAAAAAAAAATTTTTTTGATTAGAATTTGAAGAAACTATTTGGACAGTTTTGTGAGTTGTTTGTTAAGGGCCTCACTCTGCTGATCCTTCCTGGTAACCTCAGCACCCATTAGGCTGACCAGGCCATGGCCAGAGCCTCTTTATCTTCAGGGGATCTCCTGCCCACTTATGGCTCCTCCGCCCGCGGTACTGCCCTGGGCCTAAGGAAAGACCGTGCCCCTTCATGAAGTCTATTTCTTGCATCACGCACTCTCATCATGGGCAGCACCCGATCCAGTCCTAACAGCTCCCTCCCTTCAGTGCCCTAGCATCCACGGCCTTCAGCCTCAAAGAGGCCTCCTGTCCACTGACCCCAACCACAGTTCCTCACCATTCACCTTCCTTACCCCGCTTTCCCAAAGCTATTAACTCTACCTCCTCAAACGCATCTCTTCATTTTCCCTCCTCCCTACACTCCTGGCAACCCCCTCCACCAAGTAGACAAACAATGTGCACCCTCCACAAGTGTACCTTCTCTCTCCTCTTCCTACAGTAGCCCTCACAAGCACCAACTCTTCTCGTGATATTCCCTCATAGTCCCCTGAGAAAACAAGAGCGATTGGAGAGGAACTATCACCACTTCCCAACAGCAGTGGGCCTGCACTCGGAATGTCCGCTGCCCGGCTCCAGGAAGTGACAGGATCCTGCTTGAGTCCAGGCCCTTCACCTCAATCCGATGCCCTCCGCCTTCTCAGGGAGTAGGCTTTTGTAGTGATTGTCCCTTTTTCTGAATTGTCACATTGCTTATTTCTTCTAGATCCTTCTGATATCTACAGACACCCTCTTGTTTCTGACATTTTATACAAAATGAAGTAAAACAGAAAGCCGTTCCTTATCTCATGTTTCTCCAAGGTACTGACACATTTCCCTGATGCTCCAAGCAGCAAATGTGTCTTCCCTTGTCCTATAACCATTATCATTACAAATCACTTCAATGCAGCTTCTATCGCTCACCTCCCAACAGAAAAACGCTTTTATTAAAGGCACCGATGGCCTTCATATTGCCTAACCCTATGATCACACCCTCGTCCTCTTATACTATGTGTCCAGATGCCTTCAGTACATTTGACACCACCCTCCTTCTCAAAGCCTACTCTCCTTCCTCCTTTTTTATCTCCCTCCTTCCCTTCTCTCCTCTCTCCTTTTTGTCCTGCCTTGTTTTTCTTCTTAATCATAAAATTATTTTACTGATGTTTCACCTGGCATATATACAATAAATTTGAAGGAGAAAGAGGAAGATACTAGTTAATGAAAAGGTCACATAGGCCTCCACAAAGTTTCAGGACTAATACCGACATGAACATACAGCCAAGCTTATCCCCGTAACTCCACAAACAAACCACGATCTTCAGGATAGTTTGTCTCTGATGCTCAAGTATTCTCAGAAGTTACCAGCCAATGGTGAGGAAAGATAGCTTAGGAGTGACCCTCTTTGGACACACATATTCAAACTGCTGATGCAGCACCTTGTAGGCCCCTTTTAAAGCATGATGACTCCTGTGATGGTTAAAACTGAGTGTCAACTTGATTGGCTTGAAAGATGCAAAGTACTGATCCTGAGTGTGTCTGTGAGGGTGTTGCCAAAGGAGATTAACATTTGAGTTACTGGGCTGGGAAAGGCAGATCCGCCCTCAATCTGGGTGGGCACCATCTAATCAGCTGCCAGTACGGCCAGGATATAAAGCAAGCAGAGAAACGTGAAGAGACTAGACTGGCTCAGCCTTGCAGCCTACATCTCTCTCCCATGCTGGATGCTTCCTGCCCTTGAACATCGAATGGCCTATTGTGGGATCTTGTGATTGTGCATGTATATTTCTATTAGTTCTATCCTCTAGAGAACCCTGACTAATACAGCTCCCTTTGAACTCCAAGTTTATTTTTACAGAGAGCTTGTCCTGCTACTGATGGTGTATTGACTTGTATTTGGTAATCCCTTCCATTTTGTGTTTTTTAAAATCTATCAGTCAGTCTGCTTCAAACATTCCAAAGGAATTTGAATTCTACAAGAGAAAGTACACATCCTAAAGACTTCCCTTTATGATCTCGATTTACTGTGGGAATCCTTGTATCTGAAAGAAAGATAAGGAAAACAAAAGAATGTTCTGTTCCTGTCATGGGGGAGTAGAAGGCACAGAGACAGCATCAGATGGAGGTAAGAGACTCTCGTCCCAGTCTCTTTTCCATGGGCTTATCTTACACGTGACAGGTGTGTCTGGGAAGTAGAAGGGAGTTTCAAATAAAGAAATTTTTGCCCCACGGAAATTTAGCACTCAGAAATTTACTTTTGCAGGATGAAATAGCAAGCTCCTTGGTTAGAGAAACGGCTGGAGTTCAGGAATTTCTATTTTTGGAGCTGATCTTGGTTCCCACAGGAGGCTACGTTCTCTGAGAGGGAAATGTGGAAGTGGCTGACTCAAGAGCCAGGAGTGCTACCATGAAGCAAGCATCAGCCGGATAGGGGCTAGGTGACCCTGCAGCTGACGCTGTGGTTTGGACAGCCCTGCCCAGGTGCGGGAGGGAGATGAGGCCCAGATTCAGAGGGGTCTGCAGATGCCAACAGGGGTGGGCTGAGGCCGAGTCAGCCAGGGAGCACCAGATCCCGACCCAGATGAGAGAGACAAAAATGCAAGTTACACCATCCGGAGACATGGATGAGCAAAACAGCATGACCAGCAGGACCTGAGAGACCAGAGTGAGCCTTCCCTCACAAACCACCGAAAACACTGCCATCAACGTAAGATGTCCTAGACCCCTTCTCATATCACCATGAAGACTCGACAGCCATACGCACTCTTACCCGTGTTGGACAGGAGTAGGGAAGTGGGGTGGAAGTCTGAAAGACTGATCATTTTCAGCAAAATAGGCTGAAAGTGATCATTCACGTGATACCATCAAATGACACCAGATTACACAGAACTCCAGTATTTTCTCACCTCACAGAGGTACAGAGGTACAGAGGTTATACACTCATAATGAAGACCAAATCAGTCTTAGCAAGCAAATGCACCAAAGCCCTCGTCGTGTCTGAGAAGCACGAATTAACTTGTGGTCTCTGGACGCCATCTCTTCCAGCTGCCCCTCTGCCCCACTGTCTTATCAGTCTATGGAAGAGGGGCTTGGGACATCCTTGCCTCCTCTTCTCCTTTAACCCCAGGACAATTTTAACCTCTTATAAATTGACCCTCACAAAGGAGCACAGAAAGAGGAGAGGACCAGAATAGAGACACACAGAGTAGAGTAACTGACAACAGTTATTGCTGAGATGAGCAGGGCCTCCTCGAGGCTTGCAGCGGCCCTCCACAAGGGATGCCAGGCTCCACTGCCCTTTTTCAGCATATTCTTTCACAGGATCTATGCCCTCAGCTTAGAGTCAGAAGATGGTTGTGGCTCTGTGTACTGCTGGAGAAAATCACAGAACCACATGTTAGAACCACTGCGTTTCCATAGTCATCACTGTCACCAGCAGCAGGCTTTTTTGGTGATTCTCGTCCCTCCCCCGGTCCCTTCTGAGGGGATCCCAAGATTCCCCCTCTCTCCTGGAACTCTCTGCCACACACCTATCCCCTCGCTCTTATCCATAACACATTCCTGTTCTCACCTGAGATCAAAGCAGGCAGGGAGAGGGAGGAGGGCCTCGGCACTGGAAAGGGCTATGGATTCTGTTGCCTTGGCAACATTATTCTCATAAGCACTGGGTCACTCAGCTCAGATCCACAGTTGGTTACCTGGGAAACTGAAGCTTTATCCATCTGACTCCAGATAATAACAAACAAAGGAGTGGAATCTAACAAAGGATGCATCAAGGAAGGCCGCCCACAGACATGGAATCGTGACTGTCAACAGATGTGTTTGTTACAGGAGTCCTTGCACATGCAGAGACAAGTGTACACATGTGTACTCAGGAGCACTCATTGCTCCCTAGAAGAGCACAGTGACTGTGGCATAAGGTACACACTGGGGATGCCTGGAATGAGGCGGGAATGTAGACATATGGTAGAACAAGAGGGTGAAGAGGCAAGATTTGTCTTTTAAAAATTATTATCTATCCTTTCAAGACTTATTTTGACATTTGCATGACAGAGCCTCATGCACAACTACTTTTTAGAGCAAACTCTATACTAAACCTGTCTCACCTGAAAGAAGATGAAGCCCCATTTCTTTTAAAAAGCCGTAATAGTGCTGCAATGAACATACGCGTGCATGTATCTTTATAACAGAAAGGTTTATATTCCTTTTGGTATATAACCAGTGATGGGATTGCTGGGTCAAATGGTATTTCTGGTTGTCATGGGCTTAATACCCAGGTGATGGGTTGATAGGCATAGCAAACTACCATGTCACATGTTTACCTATGTAACAAACCTGCACATCCTGTACATGTACCCAAGAACTTAAAAATTTTTTTAAACCATAATATTACATTGCTGGCTCTTCTGATTTTGTTATCTTGTGTAGTTGCTCTGAAGTTCAGCAGATGCTAAAATGACACCTCTTGAACATCAGAATAGGAGGTGGGCTGAACATGTTGCTTTTCATTTATAACAGCTTAGGTCCAAAAAAAGAAGGCACATCCAGATAAACAGGGATGGAAATGTACTCACAGATATTAGGAAATGAATGAATAGATGGAGAGATGATGGTCCAATACACAGAAGGCTTAACCAACATATGAGAATTAATCTCCAAATTGTCCTTTTTGAAACCAAACTTTAGTTGTTACTCTTCTGTTGTGTGATGCAGATTGAGTTAAAAAGCACTACTCAAGTGGGTATGTGGCATTTACAATATTTGCATATTTTCCAGTGCTTGGATGTTGGTCAGTGAGGAGAACTCCAGGGATTCAGCAGCCAAATAGATGCATTAAAAGCATCATGTAACTGCAAGTTTTTACTTATGAGCTGGTGATAAACATGTCACAGAATGTCTAAAGGTGGCAATTGGGCCCGGAGGAGGTCACAGAGGACCATAGTGTTAAAATTAGGAAGAAGATCTCTTTAGAGAGTCCCTTAATATGCTTTACAGAATAAAGCTGAGACTTTTTAATGGGGCATGAGCTATTGAAGCTCTTAAAATATATTTCTTGGATGGACAGATGGATAGTCATAATTTCAAGCATGGATGGATGGAGAGATGGATGGATGGACTTAAACAGCATTGTGCAGTGTCTATGAGAGTTTCTTTGCTGGTATAAAAGTCTTTGTGTGATTGACATAATAGAGAGAAGCCTGAGATCTTTCAGTGCAGACTTTTTAATGGTAACAACCATTGCAGGGATGATAGATTCAGCTGGGATTCAGACCCCTGATCTTCCCTTGGTAATGACACTGTTACAGAGACATCTGTATAAAATAGGTAGGCAGCACAAGTAAGTGGTCTTTTGCTTTGGTGTTACCTACCTCACAAGAGACTACTGGGAGATTAAACGAATCAAGGTATTGAAGTGTGCCCAGCACGTAGTAAGTACTCAGTAATGTTCATTCCCAGTGTTACTTTTTGGGGTGCCTTGGAAGACCAAGGATCTACACCTATTAAAATGAGTGAGAGTGTCAGTAATCACATTACTATGCCCACTACATCTACAGATATTAGTATTGTAGCATGTTGGAATAGCTGTTTGTAGGCTTGGGCCACCTTGCAAGGCTGGGGTTCTGTGTTGTTGAATGTGATGTATCATTTGACCAAGCAACCAGGAAATGGAGCTGTCTGTCTCCTGGCAAATGTCTCTCAGGAAAACACACAAGCATGTTAACAAAGAGGTGGAGGAATGGGGGTGGGGGTGGGGAAGAGTGATCACCTCAGTTACACCTGGTGAATGTCACATTCACCCACTTGTCCATGAGCCCTCCTGGAGACTGCGGTTGACTGCACCTTCCTCTGCAAGCCCTTGATGTCCACTTAACCCAAGCCTGATCATTCTCACTCTGAGCTCTTGGCAACCTTAAGTGCCTTCTAAAACATCCATGAGTAACAGATTCCTCCCTTGATTGCATGTTCATTTTCCAAGGACAAGGAATGCTCTTAGGATTCCTCCTCACAGTCCACCACAATAGCCAGCAAAGCACAGAGTGGGAGGTGGCAAGGAAGAGGACTAAGAACTTTGAGACTGGTAGAATGATCAGCCAGTGATTGGACTGGCCTTAGAGTGACTGCTGTCCCATCACGGAGCTACCTAGTGAGCAGCAGATTGTGTGGGAAACACACACAAGGTCCTGAATCTTAGCTCCTCCATATCACTTTCTGTGTGACCTCCTTAGGACTACTTTTTTATAGTAAGGTTTATTTTTCATAAAACAGGGTAAACTATTTTTTTGTCCTAACATTTTTGTCAATATTAATGGAGATAGAAAATGTAAATTATCACATATTGCAGATTTTCATTGAATATGACTAATTGTAGCTGTGATGTCTTCATTTTAGACTCATTTTTAGCATCTTATCTAAGAGAGAGAATATTAGACCTTAACCATTGCATTTTGAAGGAAATCCCACTGTTACAGGAGAGAAAATGGACTATCAAATAAGAAAATCCATTTTTTGCTCCTTTCTTCTTTATGTCAAGGGATCAAATCTCAGAAGGACAATTTAACTCCTAGTTTAGCCAGCAAGATCATGAAGGTGAATTAAAGTCCTAACTTACACATTTTATAGTTATTTTTAGTGTACACATAGCAATCAATGTTATTTATTAGAACACATTTCTGGAACCTGTATCAGAAGGAAAGAATATCTACTCTGCACAGAATCAATTATCTCTTCAGAACATTATATTCTGGGTTGAGTGCTTGCCAGAAGACTCTTGCAGAGAAAGAGTTAGTTATTACAGTCTATTATGCATCAGGAAAAGTAAAGGTATATATCTAAATCTTAACATAATCTGCACATAGCTTGATACTCTAGTTTCCATCAAACAGGTGTGACAGTATTCTTATCATGCCACAAGGGGGTACCCATGCATAAGGACTGACATCTGAAGTATTTCAAGTAAGTACTGGTGTAAACATGTAAGTTAGTTCAATTGTGGAGAGAAACCTCTGATTCTCACAACAGGGAGAGTGTACCACCTGCCTGGCTTTGACAACACTTCTGCTCTGTGTCTGGTTTTAGGTTTGGTTTAATCATCACTCAGATTATATCCTTTTTCCCAAGTTTCAATTGTTGCTCATAATTTCTGGTCTTCAGTGGAGCCCTGCACTGCCACTTTTTAATAACACATTAATTTTAAATAATAAAATAATCATTTGAGTGACTTATAACTCCAAGCAGAATCTATTGCACTCAGACCACCAACTTGTTATAACTTCCAATTCAATTGTATCCTTCATAAAATCCAGTAGGAAATAGGCTAAAGAAAAATCACAAGATCATATCAATAGATGCAGAAGAAGTGTTTGGCAAAATCCAACATCTACTTATTATTAAAACTCTAATACAACTAGAAACAGAGGGGAACTTCTTCAGCTTGATAAAGAACATCTATAGAAACCCTACAGCTTACCTTACTGTTAATAGTGAGACACTAGAAGCTTTCTTGCTAATACCTGGAAAAAAACAAGCATGTCCCCTCTCACCACTCATTTTCAACATTGTGTTGGAAGTCCTAGGTAATGCAATAAGACAGAAAAATGAAATAAAATGTGTATAGAGTGGGGAGGAAGAAATAAAACTGTCTATATGTGCAGATTACATGACTGTCTATACAGAAAATTCAAAAAAACGACAAAAACATCCTGGAATTATTAATAATAAGTAATTATAGCAAGGTTGCAGAATACAAGGTTGATATACAAAATTCAATCATTGTCCTATATACCAGCAATAAATAGGTGGATTTTGAGACTAAAAATAAAATAGCATTTACATTAGCACTCCCAAAATGAAGTGGTTTGAATCTAACAAAATATGTACAAGGTCTAAATGGGAAAAAATAAAAATATCTGATAAAATAAATCACAGAAGAAATAGATACTTTATGTTTATGAATAGGAAGAGTCAATATTGTCAAGATGTTAATTCTTCCCAATTTAATGTATAGATTCAACACAATCCTAATGAAAATCCCAGCAGTTTATTTTGTCGATATCAAAAAACTGATTCTAAAGTTTTATATGGAGAAACAAAACACCCTGAATATCCAAATCAATATTGAAGGAGAAAAACAAAATTGGAGGACTGACATTACTCTACTTAAAGACTTACTGTAAATCTACAGTAATCAATATGGTGTGGTATTGGCAAAAGAATAGATAAGTAGAGCAATGGAACAGAATATAGAGCCCAGGAACAGACTCATATAAATATAGTAAACCCAATAATAAACAGGCAAAAAACCTCAAGACATGCCTCACAAAGAAGTAATACAAATAGCAAATAAGTATATGAAAAGATACTTAACATCACTAGGAAGTGGTAAATTAAAACAACAGTAAGATATTACTAATAAAATGGCCAAAATCCAAAACACGCACAACGTTAAATACTCAGGAAGATGTGGACATGTAAACATACTCTGACCATATGATCCAGCAATCACACTCCTTGATATTTACCTGAATGAGTTAAAAACTTATATCCACACAAAAACCTGCACATGGATGTTTAAAGCAGCTTTATTAATAATTGCCAAAGCATGGAAGCAATGGATATGTCTTTCTGTGGGTGCATGGATACACTGTAGTACATCCAGACAATAGTATATTATTCAGAGTCAAAAAGAAACAAGCTATCAAGAAATGAAAAGACACGGAGGAACCTTAAATGCATATTGCTAAGTGAAAAAGAAGTCAATCTGAAAAGGGCACATACTGTATGATTCCAACTATGTGACATTCTGGAAAAAGCAAAACTATGAAAATGAAGAGATGCGTTTGAGGAGGTAGAGTTAATAGCTTTGGGAAAGCGGGGTAAGGAAGGTGAATGGTGAGGAACTGCGGTTGGGGTCAGTGGACAGGAGGCCTCTTTGAGGCTGAAGGCTGTGGATGCTAGGGCACTGAAGGGAGGGAGCTGTTAGGACTGGATCGGGTGCTGCCCATGATGAGAGTGCGCGATGCAAGAAATAGACTTCGTGAAGGGGCACGGTCTTTCCTTAGGCCCAGGGCAGTACCGCGGGCGGAGGGGACTTAGGTAGGGAGGAGGAGACCCCCTGAAGACGGAGAGGCGCCGGCAGTGGCCTGGTCAGCCCCACGGACGCTGAGGTTGCCAGGGAGGATCAGTGGTGTGAGGGCTGCGAGGAGGACAGGGCGTTTGCCACGTGAGAAGCGTATTCAGGGGCTGGCTGGGTGGGAGGAGAACGTCCATGGGATTGGCACAGGTCTGGAACGTAGGACAGCTGGGGCAGTCGCGACTCTCAGCCATCAACTCCCAACAGCAGAGAAGGAAGCCTGCGATGGACCCTGAGAAAGAGACTGGCACCTGCCACCCCGGGCTCCGGTGCGCAAGCCCCAAGCCCGTCAATCCTAGGCCAGCTCCGCCTCCAGGGCTGCTTTTTCCGTTAGCGCAGGCACTTCCTGCTGGGTTGCTATGGTTCCGAGGGAGGGACTATGGGAGGCTGCCGAGTACGGCAGGTTCGTCGGGGCCTCTCCGGTCGGTATTAGTCTGGTCTCTGGTCCTCATCTTCATTCCGCTTGGCTTCCTCAGACAATCTCTCTGGGCTCTTGGCCGAAAAGCAGCAGAAAGGGTGAATTTTCTTTCGCGATTGGTGGCACTTCGTCCTCTGGGCCTGCAGGTGGCAATGTTGCTCCGTGGATAGACCCTTGCTCCCCTTTTCCCCGCCCTTCTTGCTTGAAAAAAATGCCACGGAACCTTTTTTGAGGAATAGAGATTGATTTGTCAGTAGTTTAAACCTAACAAGTCCCGCTACTGGGGCTGCTTGTTTTTTAGGGGGTGAGGCGTGAGGGGTGGCGTCCCTTAAGAAATCTTAGAGCTGATGAATGAAACCGTTTTGCTTTTTAATTGTCATTCCTCTTGAGATTCTGCCTAGGTTCCTGAGCGACTTGTATTTTGACATCTCTGAATGGTCTTGTCATTCTCTGTCCCCAAGTTGTACTGGCCTTTGTGGTCCTGGTTTTATATTGATAAATGCACGCATTCTTTTATTATGGAATTCACTCAACCTCATTATAGAAAATTTGGAGGACAAATAAAATGTAATTACGAAAGCCAATCTTACCCGCAGAACCATCACCCAGCAATGACCACTGACAGTATTTGTTGTTTCCTTAGAGTTTTTTTATTCCTAAAGGTGCACTTTAAACACGAGTTCATAATCCATCGTTACTTCGTCTTTTTCAAACTCCAATTTTTAGTGTGGGTTACCGTGTCC
Organism: Cheracebus regulus; assembly: GCA_963574635.1. Taxonomy (NCBI): domain Eukaryota; kingdom Metazoa; phylum Chordata; class Mammalia; order Primates; family Pitheciidae; genus Cheracebus; species Cheracebus regulus. Next base: position 14,060 of record CAUYQU010082868.1, on the reverse strand, counting down.
TAAAAATCATTTGAAAAATACTTGAAAATTTTTATTCATTTCTCGTTCTAAAAAAATGCATAGTCTACACGAGTCGCAAAAATACTTAATAACTGAAATGGAAAGCAAAAATAACCCCTGACCCCCTTTCTTATCGGTAAATGTGATCATGTAACCTTCCTAAGGACAGGAACTATAATTGCTCTGCTTTGTTTTTTGCTCACCATTACCTTTTCGGCAAACTGACAAGACTGTAGAGGAGTGTTCTCAACATATAGTTTTGAATAAATGAACAAGTACCGTATTTCTAATGTTTATCTTTGTAAATACACTGTATATTTTTATAATGTTTGGATGATACTGGATGAAACAACGTGGCTCCTCTCCCCTTCCATGTAGCACTTTATTGTAAGCATTAAATTATTACCATTTTGAAAAAAGTTTTGCTGGCTGTTCTACACTCTACCCAGTTTGTCTTTTATTTCATTCTTATAGTGGAGGCAGGAAAGCATTCGGTAAACCAGTGTATAATCTTGTGTCTGATAAACCAGTGACCTGAACGCTGGTGCCATCTTTGAGGAACTCGGAGAACCTTGGCAATTTACTGCTTCTTCCTGTATCACAGTTTCCACGTGAGTAAAATGAAGGTTATAATAGCATCTGCTTCGTGAAGGATGGTGGTCACCATAAATAACACAACAGGTTCTTAGTTCCTGGCAATTGTAGATATGTAATTATTGTTGTTGTTATCTCCAGTATTCACTATAATGTGTGGGTTAGGATTTTCAATCCATGAGACTGAGTTAGATAAAATCTACTCTTCCAATTTACATAGAGCTGACACCTTCCCTTCAATTTCCCATTTTTGCCTTCTAGTAGAAAACTCATAGTTTGTAGGGCCATTCAGTCAAGGAAATGTGTAGGAGGAAAGCACATTGATAGATTTCTTCAAGTTTATCCCTTCATTAAATGAAAAGAATATTTTTGCACACATATATTTTTCACCATCTCTGATTATTTATAATACATTTCCAAAAATAGACTTACTGGTTTGAAAGACATGAATGCTTTTAACTCTCTTGGTGCATATTGCAAGAAACATAACACCCATTTATATTGCTACTGACATTCTGTGAGAATTCTTGTTATTTTGTACCCTAGCCAGCATTTATCAATGTTTTAAAGGTAATTATCTTACTGGTTTTAAGTTATGTGTAAAGACACTGATCTTCTAGTCTGTCACATACATTGCAAATCCCTTTCTTGGTTTTTGCTTTCTAAATGTGTTTGCAGTTTTCAGATGCATAGATAATTTTATTTTTGTGTAGTCCTCACAATCTTTTTTGCATAACTTCACTCTGTTATGAATACAAGGCTGAAAAGGCTCCCTAACCACCTGTCTTGTTACTTATTTTTATCCCCATTCTTTGCAATTCCAGTTTCCTAAGTTACAATTGGCCTCCAACTACTTGGCAAAATCTGAGAGGATTTCCAATTAACTAAGAGGCTGACTAAAATGGCTTCCAGATTTATATTACTTAAAACACCTTTTAGTAGAACCAGGAGGTGCCAGAACCTGGTGTGGCACGGCCAAATGGGTCACCACAAATGAATGTTTAGGCTAACCTTGATGCCCTAGAGATAGAAGAAAGTCTTTTAAGGGGTATATTGAACTTTATACCTCTCACAGTTACTGGGGAACAATCTAATCCTATTGACAGGGATGGAATAAATCTCTATTATAAATCACTTTAAAGAATTCTCAGGGTTGGGCATTAATGTTAACATCACCATTGAAATCACCACCTTTTTTGTTAATAGCCCTAAGCCTGAAATATCAGCTGCTGTTCAGAAGCAGAAAATAGGCTGATAGACCATACCCATCCATGAGTTACAACAATTAGTCCAGCATATTGAGGATAAACTGACAAGCAAAGACAAAACTGCATGCAGAACCTTATAACACCACAACTTAACTTGAGGGAAAGAAAAGACCCCCCACAAGTACAACACAGAAAGGCAAGAATACTTACATATATTGGGGCAGGGGGTGTCACTATGCCTACAATTTTATTGCTTTGACCAGGACACAAGTAGCCCAAAAAGTAGCTCGATTGGAAACAACATGACTCCCAAGGAAGGTGTCCTTAGTGTCTCCAATTACTTTTGGTTAATCAAGGAGAAATAACTCTATTAGTATTGTCATTGTATTAATCAGGGTTCTCCAGAGAACCAGAACAAATTGTGTGTGTGTGTGTGTGTGTGTGTGTGTGTGTGTGTGTGTGTGTGTGTGTGTGTGTGTGTGTATTTTAAGGAATTGGTAGATGATTGTGAGGCTGGCAAGTCCAAAATCGTAGGTAGGCCAGTGGGCTGGAGACCCAGGGGTTGACCTTTCAGCTTGTGTCTGAAAGCTGTCTGCTGGCAGAATTTCCTCTTCCTTGGGGAACATCAGTCTTTTTTCTATTAAGATCTTCATCTGATTGGATGAAACACACCACCTACATTGTGGAAGATAATCTACTTTATTCAGTCTACTGATTTAAATGGTTAATCTCATTTTTAAAATATCATTATAAAAGCATCTAAAGTAGTGTTTCTATGGCCTAGCTAAGTTGACACATAAAATTCACCATCACAGTCATCCGTCTACATTTTATGGACATTGGAACCACAGTCTTTCACCAACAATTCCTCCCAATTTCCTTGCAACTTACCTTGAAGTAATAAAGGGATTTCAGTGGTGTGATTTATCAATTGAATATATTCTTTCTCTTTACCCCTCTGCCTGTCTCTTTAGATCACTTCACTACTTAGTATGCCTTTCTCCTCAGTCTTTCCACCTGTTCCAACCTATTAGGATAGAATGTTTTGGCTCAACAAGAGCCATGATTAGGTACATATCTGAAAGACTTTTTCTTGATTTCTCTGAATGGGATGACCCAATGTACCATCTTATGGTGACTTCCTTTTTCTATCTTGCACTCTGTTTCCAAATCTCTTACCCCTAGAATCACCTCAGTTTTCTGATTTTTTTTTCAGTATCCCATATTTTCTGGTCCACATCATCTGCAGACATGAGGTAAATAAGTAATATTAAAGCCTTACAAGTCAATACTGACACCATGATTCTTCTGCCTAAATTGTCCCAATATCTCCTAAAACTGTGAGTATTGGAGGCAATAGTGCCCATTGTTGCAGATTTCATAGCTAACGGCCCACTTATTCCTTGTACTAGTCCCTGCAGCACCCCTTTCTCTAGATAAGAAGTCCACATGAATGTGAGTAACTTTTGTGAATAAAGATTTAAGGGCCATAAATTACGTGATGTGCACATTTCCCTTGGGTCCCCAACCCAAATATTATTCTAGCTTTTCTCCCTCCAAATTTAGCATAGTAGTGGATCTCTGTTTAGCCTTTTCTAGTGATTCCTTTCCATCACTCCCACTGTCTTTTTGCTTTCAAATAGAATAAACAACAACACACTTGGACTGTGATGCTTCAAGGCTTCACTGAAGTCCCCTCATATTTCTCTCAGGTTTGTAAACTCAGATACATATAAAGAAGGGAAAAGAATCAGAGAAGAAATAAATGAAGGTAAAAAACTTTATTTTCTTTATTAATTGGTCGAACAGATAACAGTTTGTACAAAATAATAATAGCAGCAATATATCCAGTTATGTATGACTATGTGTAAGCACATATGCTTACATATGCTTATGTATAATTAAAATGACTGATAGCAATTATAGAAGGGACCAGAGGAAAGAATTGGAATATTTTATTATTACAAGGTACTCAGACTACCCATGAAGCAGTATAGTATTATTTGAAAGTGGACTTGGATTAGTTGCAAGTGCATATTGCAAACTCTCTGGCAACCAGTAAAAAAAGTTATAAGAAAGAAATATAACCAATATATTAGGAAAGGAGAAAAAAATACAATCATATGCTCACTTAAAACCACAAAAGGTAGAAAAAGAGTGGAAGGCAAAAATCAGAACAAAGAACAAGGGCAATGAGTAGAAAACAGTAGCAAATATGGTAGATGTTAATCCATCTATATCAATAATCCCTGTGAACATCAACCTTCCAAATACACCAATTAAGACAAAGATTGACAAGATGAATCAAAAAACAAGACCCAAATACGTATTGTCTCAAGGAATCCACAATGAATATGACACATACAGATTAAATTAAACAGATGGAGAATTATACGCCATGCTAACACCAATCAAAAGAAAAGAATAGCTGTATTAATTTTAGAGAGTAGACTTCAGTACAAGGAAAGTTATCAGTAATAAAAGGGGTATTCCAAATGATTAAGGGATCAATTTTTCCAGAAGACATTATGTATGTTGCTTATAATGTATGTTCCTAACAAGAGAGCATCAATATATGTGAGGTGAAAATCGATAGAATTGCAAGAAAAAATAGATGAATCCACCATTATAGTAAGAGACATCAACACATGTCTCTTACTTGTGACATCTATCACAATTGACACATTCAGCAGGCCAATACATAGTTGAAGTCAATAACAACATAAATCACCTGGGTATGGTGGATATCTATAGACTGCTTAATGCAACTTTAGCAAAATACACCATCTTAAATTTTCGTGAAACATTCATCAAGCTAGACTCCATTATGAACCATAACACATGCCTCAACAAATACAAAAGAGTAGAAATCATATGAAGTATGCTCTTAGACCAAATGGAATTAGAAATTAGTAACAAAAAAGTTGGGAAATATTCAAGTAGTTGCAGAATAAACAACATAATTATAATAACACATGTAACAATGAAGAAGCGTCAAAGAAATTTTAAAATATTTTAAATGAAAATATAATGTATTAAAATTTGTGGGATGCAGTGAAAGCAGTGCTCAGGGGAAATTTGTAGTTTTGAATGTATATATTAGAAAAGAAGAAAGATCTAAGATCTACAATCTAAGCTTTCACTGTAGAAAACTCGAAAAAGAAGAGCAAATTAAATCCAAACTGAGCATTAAAAAGTAAAGTAGAAATCAATGAAAGTGAAAATAGAATATCAATGGAGAAAATCCATGAAGCCAAAAGCTGGTCCTGTGAAAAGATCAATAAAACTGGCAAGCCTCCAGCTAGGCTAAGGAAAAAAGAAAGAGAAATACTATGAACAACTCTATGCCCACAAATTTGATAATCTAGAAAAATGGACCAATTCCTTGAAAGATACAATTTGCCAAAACTCACAAAATAAGAAATAGACAATCTAAATAGGCCTATATCTATTTTACAAATTGAATCAATAACAGCCTTCCAGAACTAAAGCGTTAGGTCAAGTTTAGTTCAGCAGTTAATTCTGCCAAATATTGAATGAAGAAATTATACCAATTATTTGCAGTATCTTTTAGAAGATAAAAGCACTGGAAATACTTCATAATGCATTCTGTAAGGCCATCATAAACCTAATACCAAAGCCACACAAAGACCTTACAAAAAAGAAAATTATAGACCAGTATGTCTCATAAACAAAGATGCAAAAAATTCTGAAATTTTGTAAATTATATCCTACAATGTATCAAAAGCATGAATCTCACCATGACCAAGTGAGATTCATTCCAGGTATGCAAGACTGGTTCAGCATTCAAAAATTAATTAATGTAATTCATCACATCAACAGCCTAAAAAAACCACATAATCATATCAATAGATACAGAAAAAGCATTTGATAATGTCCAACACCCATTTCTGATTAAAAAAAACTCTCAGTAAACTAAAAATAGAGAGGAATTTGCTCAACTTGACAAAGAATATCCACAGAAAACTACAGCTAGCATCATACTAAGTGGTGAGAAACTAGAAGTGTTCCCACTAAGATCAGGATTAAGGTAAACAGGTTCCCTCTCATCACTGCTTTTCAACATCATACTGAAAGTCCTAGCTAATGTAATAAGACAGGAAAAGGGAATAAAAAGTATGCATAGCATGAGAGAAAAATAAAACTGTTTTTGTTCACAGATGACGACTGTCTCTGTGAAAAATCTAAAAGAATTGACAGAAAAACTTTTGGGACAACTATGTAATTATAGCAAGTTGCAAGATAGAAGGTTAGTATACAAACATCAATCACTTTCACATTTATCAGCAATGAACAAGTGGAATTTGAAAGTAAGAGGACAATATAATTTACATTAGTATCTAGAAAAATGAAGTACTTGCATATAAATCTAGCAAAATATGTACAAGATTTATATGAGGAAATGTACAAGTCTCAGATGAAAGAAATCAAAGAACTAAATAAATGGAGATAGATTCCGTATTCATGGGTAGGAAGACAATATTATCAAGATGTCAGTTCTTTTCACTTTAATCTGTAGCTTCAGTGCAATTCCAATCAAAATCCCAATAGGAGGATTTTGCTGGATTTCAATGGGAATTGACAAACTCAATCCGATGTTTCTGCTGAGAAGAAAAAATGTTGGAAGACTACCCAACTTTAAGACTTACTATAAAGCTGCAGTAATCAGGACAGTGTGGTATTGGTAAGAGAACAGACACTTAGGTCAATGGAACAGAATAGAGAGCCCAGCAGTAGTTCCAACACAAGTATAGTAAATTAATCTTTGAAAAAGGAACAAAGGCAATGGAATAAGATAGTCTTTTCAACAAATGGTACTGAAACAACTGGACATCCACACATAAAAAATGAATCTATATACAGGACCTACACATTCCACAAAAATTAATTCAAAGTGAATCAACAACCTAAATGTAAAATGCAAAATTATGAAACTACTAGAAGACAACATTGAAGAAAATCTAGATAACCTTGGGTTTGGTATTGACTTTTTAGATATAATGCCAAAGGCACATTCTATTTAAAAACTATGGATAAGCTGGACTTCATTAAAATTTAAAATTTCTGTTCTGTGAAAGGCACTTTTAAGAGAATGAAAAGATAAGCCACAGACTGGGAGAAAGTATTTGCAAAAGACACGTCTGATAAAGTCATGTTATCTAAAATATATAACTCTTAAAATTAAACATTCAGAAAAGAGACAACTCTATTTAAAAATGGGTGGCCGGGCACGGTGGCTCGTGCCTGTAATCCCAGCACTTAGGGAGGCCGAGGCGGGTGGATCACAAGGTCAGGAGTTCGAGACCACCCTGACCAACATTGAGAAACCCCGTCTCTACTAAAAATACAAAATTAGCCAGGTGTGGTGTGCATGTCTGTAGTCTCAGCTACTTGGGAGTCGGAGGCAAGAGAATTGCTTGAACCTGGGAGGCGGAGGTTGCATTTAGCTGAGATTGCGCCATTGCACTCCAGACTGGGCTACAGAGCAAGACTCTGTCTGAAGAAAAAACAAAAACAAAAAATGAGTGAAAGACTGTAGCAGACACCTCACCAAAGAAGATACATAGATGGCAAATGAGCATATGAAAAGCTGCTCAACATCATATACCACCAGGAAAATAAAACTTAAAAGAACCACAAGAAGTCATTATATACTTATTAGAATGACTAAAATCCAGAACATTGACAACGCCAAATGCTGACAAGGATACGGAGTAATGGGAACTCTCATTCACTGTTGTTGGTACAGCCTTGGAAGGCAGTTTGGCAGTTTCTTACAAAATTAAACATATTCTTATCATATGATCCAGCAATCACACTCCTTGGTATTTACTCAATAAGTTGAAAACCTATGCCCATGGAAAAACCTGCACATGGATGTTTATAGCAGCTTTATTCAGAATTGCCAAAAGTTGGAATCAACGAAGATGTCCTTCAGTAAGTGAATAGATAAACAAACTGTGGTACATCCAGACAATGGAATATTATTCAGTATCAAAAATGAGCTATTGGGCCATGAAAAAATATGCTGAAGGAAAATTAAAATGCATATAACTAAGTTAAAGAAGTCAATCTGGAAAGGCTACATACTGTATTAATTTAACTATTTGATAGTCTGGAAAAGACAAAACTAAGGAGACTGTAAAAAGATCAGTGGTTGCCAGGGGTTAGAAGGAAGGGATGATAAATAGGCAGAACACAGATTTTTAGAGCAGTGAAATTACTCTGTATGATACTGTAATAGTAGACACATGTCTTTATACATTTGTCCAAACCTATAGAATGTACAACACCAAACATGAAACCTAATGTAAACTATGGACTTTGGGTGATAATGTGTCAATGTAAATTCATTGATTTTAACAAATGTACTATTCTGCAAGGAGACATTAATAGTCAGGAAGGCTGTGAGTGTATATAGAGTTCTTCCTGCTCAGTTTTGCTGTGTATCTGAAATTGTTCTAAAAAATAAAGTTGGTTAAAAAAAGTCACATGCCAAGAAGTTTTAAGTTTATCATGTAGGTGATGTTTGAAAGAATTCTGATGGGGTACGTTTTTAGAAAATCCCTAATATCACTCTGTAAAGAGCAGATAAGAATTATGAAAACCTCTTCTTTTAGGTAGGGAATATCATAAACTGCTTCATTTGTCATTGCTAAATCATTTATCTTGGGAATACTTTGAATATTTCATGATGAAATATCCATGTCCCTTTCGGGGACGCTGGAATGTTATCAGATCCTTTCTCTTTAGAAAAATTATTCATGCTGATAATTTTAATTTGTTGGCTGAAAAGAAATCTACTAAATAGGTAACTTACATTTAGGAGCCATGAATATATTAGTCCCTGGTACAAGTAAATATCATGAACTATAACCATTAAACACCAAGGTGTGCATTAACAAAATAAGCTGCAATACGTTGTGAATGTTTCTCAAGTTATATGCTGTGTTATAATTCACCATGAGTCAGTATTGTTAACACAGTCTGATACTGAGTCTTTTAGCCAAGTCTTTCTTGCAGTATTCAGATGAACCTAAATAATAGAAAAATGCATCCCATCCAGAAACCATTTTACCACATCTATCTTAAATTTGTCATGAGATCTTCCATTCCCCTTTTCTGAGCATGTTTTAGGGAATACTTAGTGTATTGCCATTTTGCTAGGGCTCAATTTGAGTGATGGCACCATGTAATATGAGTGTGATCTCAGTAGTGAATTTATTTTGGGATGGCAGAGAAATGCGGGCATGACCAGAGCCTATGGGAACAGAGACTTGATTTTCCAGTGGTGAACAAACTGCTGCAGAACAGGCAACTTAGGATGGATTATAGAGACTATTGAGAAGACACTACCTGTTCATGTGGAGGCATATATGGAAACTGACCACCAAAGAGAAGCGTATCTCAGCCTATTCACAGTTGACATTGACCTGCATGAGATTTGGGGGCAAGGAAAAAATTATCTATGTATCTCATCTACCTATCTACATACCTATCTCTGTCTATCAATTAATCATCTATCTATATTGGTAAGTGGTAGTGATAATGCAGGACATCTGGGCTACCTCTAAGTAAGGAGAAAATTTCAAATATAAGACTTAGTGATAGTTGGAAGGCATTTCTTAAAAGAGGAGTAGTGAGTGATATATGTTCTCTACGTGAAGGCAATTGTAAAAGGTGAAGTACATAAAATAACAATGTATGCAAAGAAAGATGATGATTATTTAGATATGGAGGAGTAATTACTGAAGAGGACCTTAAGTGGCCAATTCCAGCAGAAGCCAGTGAGTCAGCCATGGGATGTGTTTGCAATTTGGACCATATAAATGTCAAGTTCAAAGTTCTGAGAATTTAAATGAGGCCCAAATGAGGACAACCTGTTTTTGTGAGATCAGTTTAAAAACCAGCACACTGGCCTCCTGATATCTGAGGTTGATGCATGAGTTCCTGAGGGAAGAGACAAGTGTGGAGGAACTACTGGGATTCAGAAGGCCTTGACCATCTTCATATCAACAGATATTTATCTTATCTTTTCATGCATGGAATCCACCAGCCGTGCCTGAAAATACCAAATACTGACCTCTAGATGGGGGCATGGCAAGGGAATGGTTTCACGTGGCATTTCAATAATGACATTTAAAAATTTATGCAAAAACAGGAAAGTCCTTGCTTTGGGAGATGACATTTCAGGAGGATAAGCTCCTTGTACTTTCTGCCACACTCTTCTCTGTCTTCCAATGTTTTTCACATACATTTAGTCATTACAGTATAACATAAAGGTATACAAATTATAAGTACATTGCTGTATGAAATTGCACAAAGTGAACATACCTATGTAATGACCACTCAAAAGTTAGTATATTGCATAATTCCCTACATTCCCCCTTGTGCCCCTTACAGTTAGCTTGATCCCTCTCCCAGAAAAGTGACTACTATCCTCACCTCCAATGGCCTTCTTTTGTCTCATTTTAAATTTATGTAAGTAGCATCATATGATATGCAGTCTTTTGCATTTAACTTCTTTAGCTAAACATAATTTTCCCATGTTTTCTTTATGCCTATAAGTATGGCAGTTATTCAATCATTGTATTGCTACATTGTACTCCATTATATGAATGTAGGAAAGTTCATTTATTAATTCTACTCATCATGTCTGCAATATTATATATTGTGCTGTATGAACAATCTTGCACATATTTTTGGTGATAATTATACTTGTGTGTGAATTTCCCTAAGTATTTACCTGTATGTAGAACTACTAGATCATAGGACATTGCATACATCCAGCTTTCTTATATGCTACCAAAGTGGCATATAAGTTCCAAAATTGTCATATCAATTTACACTCCCATTAACTGCGTATTACAGTTTCTTTTTCTCCACATTCACTAAAATTTGGCATTTTTCCCCCCTTTATCCACTCAGGTTGATACGTAGCAGCAGTGTCATTATAGGTTTAATTTCCTGATGCCTAATGATGTTAAAGCATGGTCTCACATATTTTTTAATCATTTGGAATCTTTTGTGCAGTGCCTGTTCTATGCTTTTGCCATTTTTTTCTGTAAATTTGTTTGTCTTGTTTATAATGATTTTTGATGTTCTTTCGTATCCTTACTAAAAACATGTGGAGCTATGTATCACATAGATCACATAGTATATCCCACTCTGTGGCTTGCCTTTTCACTCTCTTAATAGTACATTTGGATGAACAGAAGTTCTTCATGTTAATTGTAATGAATAAAATAATAATTAATTTTTATCCTTTATACTTTTTGACTGTTTGGGCTTTGTTTAATCTTTAAAATGGAAATATTACAAACAACATTACCTGATCACAATGTAATGAAACTGAAAATTATAAATAAACTAAGAAGGCACAGAAGGCCTTCCAACAGGAATTTTAAGAAAAGTCTATTTTAAAACTCCCAGGTAACATGGGAAATACAAACAAAATGATAGAATTTCTAAACAAAGAGTAATGAAAACACTGTGTATGAGAATCTGTGGCATACATTTAAAATGGTGATCAAAGAAAAAATGTCATAGTCTTATACACTTTCATCAATAAAAATAAAAGAATGAAAATAAATTGAAATCCCATCTCAAAAGGCTTAAAAAAAGCAAAAAGCAAACCAAAAGAAAGCACAAGAAAGAAAATAATAAAGAAAAAGGAGAAAGTAATGAGTTAGAAGAGAGATAAATCCTAGATCTATAAGTGCTACATTTATTAGTTAATAAATCAAAATCATAGATTTTTGGAAAACATAAAGTAGGCAACACACTAGCTAACTTCATTAATACAACCAGAGAAATTACAAATATGCAATCTAAGCTATAATGGATAATAACAATTAAAATGGGAGTACTTTTAAAAAATTCATAAATATTTCTTTCTGAATGTATATAAAACTGAAACCCAGATGAAATGTGTAATTGCTTAGGAAAATACTGTGTCAACATTGACTCCATTAGAGATGGAAAATTTAAACAAATTAATTTTCATAGAAAGAATAAAAGATAAAGTTACAAGTATCCCATTAAAATCTCCAAGCCACGATAGTTTTAAAGGGGAATTCTCCTTATATTCAAAAACCAGATAGTCCCAATGCTTCATTAACTATTTCAATGCGTTGAAAATTAAGGGAAATGTCATAATTGTTTTTATGAAAGCAACTAAAGCATTGATACTTAAATTAGGCAAGACAGTACCAAAAAGAATACAGATAGATGTCACTTATTAATATTGTATATTACATACATACACGCTTTATGCTTAAACTCATCATCTTTTTTAATGATGAAACACTAAATGCATTTCACATTAAGACATTAACAGATCAGGACACAGATAAGGATATAATTTGTTTCCACAACATTGTTTTGGAGGTATTAACTAATGCAATTAGAAACATCAATTAGAGCTGTAAGATCTCAGAAAGAATTAAAACTACTTCTATTAGCAAATATGATTGTGTATCTGGAAAACACAAGAGAATCAATGATAAAGGCTACTCAAGGAAACAATACAATAAATGAGATAGAAATTTACCATATAGATCTTAATAGACTAGATCTTAAACTAATTAGAGATTATAATTCTGTAGGATAAATCCATTTAAAATAGGGAAAATATGATAAGGTACTTAAATTTATTGAGAGGCTGGGTGCAGTGGCTTATACTTGTAATCCCAGCACTTTGGGAGGCTGAGGCAGGTGGATCACTAGAGGTCAGGAGTTGGAGACCAGCCTGGCCAACATGGTGAAACCCCATCTCTACTACCCAAGAGAATCGCTTGAACCCAGAAAGCAGAGGTTGCAGTGAGCCCAGATCGTGCCATTGCACGCCAGCCTGGGTGACAGAGTGAAATTCTGTCTCAAAAAAAAATAAAACTTCAATGCTTGTGAAAGACACAAGTAAACTTGAACAAATGAAAAGACTTTACATTTTCTTAGAATTATTCAGTATCATAAAACTATAATTTTTCTATAAGTTAATTTGTAAATTTCACTCAATCTCAATTTAAAATGTCAATCATCATTTTGATGGAGCCAGACATTTTGGCATAAAACTTCATATGGAAAGATAAACTTAAAATAATTTACAAGAATACACACTGAAAGAAAAAGCTACAGCTGGGCATGGCGGCACGTACCTGTAATCCTAGCTACTTGGGAGGCTGAGACAGAAAGATTGCTTGAGCCCAGAAGTTCAAGTCCAGCCTGGATCATATAATGAGACCCCAGTCTTTTAAAAAGAAAAAGCTGCAAGGGAGTAGAGGGACTAGCCCTTTAAGTCTTTTAAGACATAAAACACATTATAAAGTCACTATGATTAAAACTGTGGTGCTGGTGCATGAATAGAAAGACCAGTGGAATAAAAGAGAATTTCCATTATATAAAAGTACATGTAGAACTTCAGTATGAGATGAAATTGGCATTTCATATGGCTAAAAGATCAACTGTTAAATAGATTTTGCTTAATAACTGGTTTTGCCAAATAGAACAAAAATTTATGTGTAAAATATTATCATATAAATGCCAGCAGAATGTGTATAAATTCCTCTTTAACCCATGTATAGTGAAAGGATTTCCAACTAATATCAAAAATCCAGAGGCCATAAAAGTTGATTCATTTGAAGTTATAAAATATAAGTTCTATAATTAGATGATATTATTTTATCATCTAATTATAGAACTTATATTTTTCTAGCTGAACTGTGATTATAAAAGAGAATTTCCTAGTTTTTAAGAAAATGTGCAAAAAAGTATTTAGAGATAAAGTGACATCATGTCTGCACCTTACTCTCAAAAGCTTCAGAAAAAAATTATAGATATACAGAGAATGAGAAAGGAGAATTTAGGAAATAATATAATATGTATAAGCCTTTTAGTGTTATTCTTGTAACTTTTCTGGAGGTTAAATTGTGTAAAATTTTTTAAAATAAATAAATAAAAGGAACACAGTAATTTTTTTATTGCATTTTAGGTTTTGGGGTACATGTGAAGAACATGCAAGATTGTTGCATAGGTATACACATGGCAGTGTGATTTGCTGCCTTCCTCCCCATCACCTATATCTGGCATTTCCCCCTATGCTGTCTCTCCCCAACTCCCCACCCCTCACTGTCCCTCCCCTATTTCCCCCCGACAGACCCCAGTGTGTGATGCTCCCCTCCCTGGGAACACAGTAATTTTAATAGTCATTTGATACTGCAAGGCTATGGTGATTTTCTT